>ML407567.1:0-29150 GCA_005239525.1 Nicotiana knightiana | reverse complement strand
ATGTCCAGGTTTTATGTGGTGTCCTGTCCTAGCCTCGTCACTACTTCGCCGAGGTTAGGCTCGCACTTACTCAGTACATAGGGTCGGTTGTACCGATACTACACTCTGCACTTCTTGTGCAGATCCAGGTACAGGTCAGAGTTGATTCTTTGAGCATAGTTGAGTTATTACGCGGAGACACGAGATAGATCTACTGGCGTCCGCAGATTCCTGGAGTCTTCCCTTATTTATTTAGATACTTTTTTATTTCATTCAAAACAGAGACACATTTCTTTCAACCCATTTATTTATAGTACTCTTTAGTAGTTCGTGAATTGTGACACCAGACACTAGGTGGTTATATAGTTAGTTTTAGTTCGTGGTTCGTGTCATCATATCGAATATTATTCCTGATTACATTTATTGGAAAGTATTAGATTTCCTTCTCTTTATGAATTGTTCTATTGCATTTAAGTAAACTTTTAAAAGAAAATGTTAGTTAAGTTATAACATTGGCTTGCCTATCAAGTATAGTGTTAGGCGTCATCACGATCCCGTGGGTTGGGAATTTGGGTCGTGACACCTAAGGTTTTATTAAAAATAAGATTCAACCACGAAATTAGTTATGGAATCTAGTACAAATCATATATTATTGATCCTAAGGCTATGGGTAACAACTTTCTTTAAGAATTTCCAAAATCCGAGCATGTGGGCCCGGGTGAATTTTAGGAATCTTACAAATTAGCTTGGGTAATCACTTAAATGGTGGAATTGTGAACTTTTGAGCATAGATTGATCGGTTTGTGTAATATTTGGCTAGTTTCGAGTTGTTGGGCGTCAAATTTGGAGGTTTGAGTGCATTCTTGAATCTGGAAGTAGGCTTGATACGAGGTAAGTCTCCTTTCTAACCTTGTAAGAGGGAATTGTCCCCATATGTGAAATAATTAATTGTGTGTTGATATTTGTGGGGGGGGAGGCTACGTACGCACGAAATAACGAGAGTCCGTGCGTAGCTACTAAAATGCTAAGTCCGGGTAGTCTAGGATCCAAAAGCATGCTTACTTGTCGTACTTGTAAATGTTATTGATAAACTTAAAAGGCTTAAATCGTGTCGAACTTGGTGATATATTTCTAAATTACTAAGCATCACTTTCTTGACTATTAAAAGAGAAGTTGTCATTTTTTGAATAATTTTCCCTTAATGAAGTCTTGAATTGGTTGTTTGAATGAGTGTATCTATGAGTATCTACGTCACATGTATGATTCGCGAGTGGGTAACTCTTTTATTTATGTTTGACCGCGCCGCATGTATGATTCACGAGTAGGGTAATAAATGCATCTAAGGTTCGCACCGTTCGACCCTCTGGCAGTGCACATTTATTATTTCGTTGGATCGGGTCGTACGTCCCCGGCATTATATGCGCATGCTATTTCTTGAAATTTTTTCATTATTTTAACTGCTTAAATGCCTTGGAAAATAAATTGTCAACTGAAATGATAGAAATGTAAAATACATACATTTATGGAAAGACTTGTCATTTCTTGTCATTTTCTACTATTAAATCTTGATATTCATACTTTGTCACGACTCAAAAATTACAGGTCATGATGGCACCTAACTTGACCGCTAGGAAAGCCAATTAACAAAATATCCAAACCAAATTAAATTATAAGAAATTAAAATAGGATTTTTTTTATCTGATATATTACAGATGTAACGACCCGGCCGGTCATTCCGTGAGATTTACCCTGTTTCCCCTATTTCTGCATTTGTTATATATTGCTATCCTATTTTTGTTGTGTTGGGTCAGTTGGTTTGGGTCTTGAGTGGTTATGGTGAGAATTGAGGCATTTAGTCTCTTAAAGTAGCCTAATAGTTGAGAAAGTCAACTGAGAGTTGACATATTGGTGAACGACCTCGGAATGCGGATTTTATTGCTTGGATAGCTTCGTTAGGTGATTTGGGACTTAGGAGTGCGTTCAGAATGAAGTTTTGATGACCGGTGTAGAATTAGGCTTGAATTGGCGAAAGTTAGTTTTTGGCGATTTCTGGTCGGTAGAGGAAAATAGGCTATCGGAGTCGGAATGGAATTTCGAAAAATTGAGCAGGTTCATAACGTCGTGCGTGAATGAATTATATTGTGAGAAAAGAGTGTAAAGCATGAAGGGTAATGTCGTGCCTGAATGAAATACATTGTGGGAGTAAAAGCACGAAGGGTGATGTCGTGCCTGAACGAAATACATTGTGAGAGTAAAAGCACGATGGGTGATGTCGTGTATGCTTATTTGTGATATGGGGAGGATGAGAGTAAAAGCACGAAGGGTGGTGCCGTGCGAGTTCCTTTTCTATCCTTGTTACTTTAAATTATTGTTGATTACTGTTTATTGATGTCTTGTTGTTTTTCTCACTCCTTATGTTAATTTCCCCATAGCATGATCCCTTTCCATTATTGGATATAATGTTAACTTTTTAATTGATATTATTGCTGCTAGTATGTTTATTCATGTCCAGGTTTTATGTGGTGTCATGTCCTAGCCTCGTCACTACTTCGCCGAGGTTAGGCTCGGCACTTACTCAGTACATAGGGTCGGTTGTACTGATACTACACTCTGCACTTCTTGTGCAGATCCAGGTACCGGTTAGAGTTGATTCTTTGAGCATAGTTGAGTTATTACGCGGAGACACGAGGTAGATCTGCTGGCTTCCGCAGATTCCTAGAGTCTTCCCTTATTTACTTAGATACTGTTTTATTTCATTCAAAACAGAGACACATTTCTTTCAACCCATTTATTTGTAGTACTCTTTAGTAGTTCGTGAATTGTGACACCAGACCCTAGGTGGTTATATAGTTAGTTTTTGTTCATGGTTCGTGTCATCATATCGAATATTATTCCTAATTACACTTATTTAAAAGTATTAGATTTCCTTCTCTTTATGAATTTTTCTATTTCATTTAAGTAAACTTTTAAAAGAAAAGGTTAGTTAAGTTATAACATTGGCTTGCCTAGCAAGTATGGAGTTAGGCGCCATCACGATCCCGTGGGTTGGGAATTTGGGTCGTGACACCTAAGGTTTTATTAAAAATAAGATTCAACCACGAAATTAGTTATGGAATCTAGTACAAATCATATATTATTGATCCTAAGGTTATGGGTAACAACTTTCTTTAAGAATTTTCAAAATCCGAGCATGTGGGCCCGGGTGAATTTTAGGAATCTTACAAATTAACTTGGATAATCGCTTAAATGGTGGAATTGTGAAATTTTGAGCATAGATTGATCGGTTTATGTAATATTTGGCTAGTTTCAAGTTGTTGGGCGTTAAATTTGGAGGTTTGAGTGCATTCTTGAATCCGGAAGTAGGCTTGATACGAGGTAAGTATCCTTTCTAACCTTATAAGAGGGAATTGTCCCCATATGTGAAATAATTAATTGTGTGTTGATATTTGTGGGGGTGGAGGCTACGTACACACGAAATGATGAGAGTCCGTGCGTAGCTACTAAAATGCTAAGTCCGGGTAGTCTAGGATCCAAAAGCATGCTTACTTGCCGTACTTGTAAATGTTATTGATAAACTTAAAAGGCTTAAATTGTGTCGAACTTGGTGAATATATTTCTAAATTACTACGCATCACTTTCTTGACTGTTAAAAGAGAAGTTTTCATTTTTTGAATAATTTTCCCTTAATGAAGTCTTGAATTGGTTGTTTGAATGTGTGTATCTATGAGTATCTGCGTCGGATGTATGATTCGCGAGTGGGTAACTCTTTTATTTATGTTTGACTGTGTCACATGTATGATTCACGAGCGGGGTAATAAATGCATCTAAGGTTCGCGCCGTTCGACCCTCCGGCAGTGCACATTTATTATTTCGTTGGATCGGGTCGTACGTCCCCGGCATTATATGCGCATGTTATTGCTTGACATTTTTTCATTATTTTAACTGCTTAAATGCCTTGGAAAATAAATTGTCAACTGAAATGATAGAAATTTAAAATACATACATTTATGGAAAGACTGTCATTTCTTGTCATTTTCTACTATTAAATCTTGATATTCATACTTTGTCACGACTCAAAAATTACAGGTCATGATGGCACCTAACTTGACCGCTAGGAAAGCCAATTAACAAAATATCCAAACCAAATGAAATTATAGGAAATTAAAATAGGATTTTTTTTATCTGATCTATTACACATGTAACGACCCGGTCGATCGTTCCGTGAGATTTACCCTGTTTCCCCCATTTATGTATTTGTTATATATTGCTATCCTGGTTTTTTTGTGTTGGGTCAGTTGGTTTGGGTCCGGAGTGGTTATGGTGAGAATTGAGGCATTTAGTCTCTTAAAGTAGCCTAATAGTTGAGAAAGTCAACTGAGAGTTGACTTATTGGTGAACGACCTCGGAATGCAAATTTTATGGCTTCGATAGCTTCGTTAGGTGATTTGGAACTTAGGAGTGCGTTCGGAATGAAATTTTGATGACCGGTGTAGAATTAGGCTTGAATTGGCGAAAGTTAGTTTTTGGCGATTTCTGGTCGGTAGAGGAAAATAGGCTATCTGGGTCGGAATGAAATTCCGGAAAATGGAGCAGGTTCGTAATGTCATTTTGGATATGTCTGCAAAATTTCAGGTCAATCGGAGGTGTTTTGGTTGGTTTCGGTGTAGTTGGCGAAATTTGGAAGTTTCAAAGTTCATAGGCTTGAATTTGATGTAATTTTGGTGTTTTCGTGTTGTTTTTGGTGTGTCGAAGGCTCGAATAAGTTGTAATAATGCTATGGGGTTTGTTGGTATGTTTGGTTGGGGCCTCGAGGGGCTCAGGATTGATTTTGGATGGTTGGCGGGGTTTTGAACTTGGAAATCTGCAGCAAATAGTTGCTGTTGTAAGTTTCTGGTGTTGGCCGCACCTGCGGATGGGTAGCCGGAGGTGCGATGGGCCATGCGCAGGTGCAAAAAGAGGCTAGGCAAGGGATTTTCCACAGGTGTGAAGTTATGGCCGCACCTGCGAAGCCGCAGGTGCGGAGGATTGGTCGCAGGTGCGAAATTGGTCCGTTAGTGGGATTTCCGCAGGTGCGCACCTCGGACCGCAGGTGCGGGTCCTCAGATGCGACCAAGTGTTTGCAGGTGCGAAAATGATGGCAAAAATAGTATACAAAGGGTCCTCCGTGAAAATTGTCTCATTCCACCATTTTTGCATGCGGGAGGAGCTCTTTGAAGGAAAATTGGAGAAGGGAATTCGTGATTCTTCAGTGAAGGTAATTTCTCGAGTTATTAACATCGTTTCTATGCTATTTTGTTCGGATTAGGCTTAAAACTTTGAGGATTTCAGTAGGAAATGGTTGGGAAGAAAGGGTGGAGAATTGGAATTTTCTTTTGAGGTTTTGGGTAGGCAATTATGATCCGATTGTGATGATTTTGGTATGAGTAGAATCGTGGGAGGACGAGGTTTCTAGTGATGTAAAAATTATCAAATTCTGAGACATGGGCTCGGAGCTCGGGTTTGGACGAATTTCGAGATTCTTGTATAATTTGATAGTTTTCGATTGGGTTGTGTTCCTTTGGTATATATTAATGATATTAAACTGGTTTTGGCTAGATTCGGAGCAATCGGGAGCCAATTCGAGGGGTAAGACCATAGCGGACTAGTGTTGTGTCCTGGTAGAGGTAAGTAATGGTTATAAATCTTGTCCTGAGGGTATGGAACCTCGGACTACATATTTCTCACTAATTTTAGAATGGCGCACATGTCGGATGATGAGTATGTGGCGCATACTGATTTTTGGATTGGACTAGGTCCTCTCCGCGACAACTAATGAGTTGCATATTTTACTCAAACCTTATGTTAAATTATGTTCTAAAGATTGTTGAAATAGTTGGGCTATAAGCCGTGTTTGGGGCCTCGTGCCGATCTGTTTAGACCCCTTGGGGGATTTTTACTGCTGTTTTTCCTCACTATTTGTTGATTATTTCACTCAGCCACATTGTGCTTATTGTTTTCGAAACTCAGCCTGATTTACACTACTTTGAGATTTAAAATGATGTTTTGGGTTGAGTACCCTATTTTACTTATTCGCCCGAGGGGCCTCTTAAGTGGTTCTGCTGAGTGAGACCGAGGGCCTGATTGTGAGGTGCTGAGTGATTGTGAGGTGCTGAGTGATATTAGCGCTTGGGCTGAAAGAGCTCCTCCGGAGTCTGTACACACCCCCAGTGAGCGCACAGAGTGCCGAGTGCCGAGTGACGAGTGATTGGGAAGCATGAGTGACTGTGAGGTGCTAAGTGACTGATTATGAGTGACTGTGAGGTGCTGGGTGACTGATTATGAGTGACTGTGAGGCATGCCCGAGGGGCTGATTATGATACATGTTTTTGCCCGAGGGGCTACTTATGATTTTACTACTTTCATTCTGAACTTATGAAATATGTTTTGCCCGAGGGGCCTCTATATGATTCATTTCATTTTCATACTAAATCTTTCAGTTTGAAGTTGTTAAAAATATGCATTCTTCAAAGGACTTTTCTGAAGTTGATTTTAAGGCATGATGATTTCGTATATCTATGTTTACACTATGGGAAAGTAAGGTTGTGTATATTGTGATTTGATGGTATTGATTTTATGTGTTTCCACACTGCTTAGACTTGATTTATTTTCATTACTGCTGAGTTGGCATGCTCACATTACTCCCTGCACCCCTGTGTGCAGATTCAGGTGCAGATACCGAGCATTAGCCATTTATTCCGCGCGGATCCGGATTGCGGGATATAGAGGTAGTTGTTCAGCGTCCGCAGCATCTCTGTTTTCCCTTCTTGTTTTATCTAGCTTTTATTCGGAGGTTTTGTATTATAATGTCGTACCTTTGGCTTATTTTCCTTAGATGCTCATGACTCTTTGGCTCCGAGTTTTGGGGTTGCTGGCACTGTTTATTGGCCTACTTTGTTTAGTAAACTCTATATATTTATGAAATGCTTGAATTTGATTGGGATTTTGAAAGAAATTGTGAACATGTGGTTATTGGCTAGCCTAGTTCCACGATAGGTGCCATCACGGCCGGTTTAGGATTTTGGGTCATGACAGTTTGGTATCAGAGCCTAGGTTACATAGGACTCTACGCTCATGAGCAAGTTTAGTAGAGTGTTACGGATCGGTACGGAGACGTCTGTACTTATCTTTGAGAGGCTGCCGAACTTTTAGGAAACATTTCTATCTTTCTTGAACTCTTTCGTGCTGATCTATTGATTATTGAAATCTGAACTTATGTTGTTTCATTCTCTCATAGATGGTGAGGACACGCCATACCGATCAGAGTTACCAATCACCGGCTAGACCAGCGAGAGGTCGAGGCCGTGGTAGAGGTAGGGGCCAGCCCGCGCAGCAGCCGGGGAAGTACCACAGGATCCCCCTATCTATCATGATCAGGTTCCCGCCGATGGTGTTCCAGCGGGACAGGATCAGGCACAGGCAGTGCCTATGATTATTTTGGGTCTTCAGGGGACCATGTCTCAGATACTGACAGTATGCACCAGTTTGGCTCAGGCATTCTCCATGTCTTCTACTGCCACCACAGCTCAGGCCGGGGGAGGCAATCAGACTCCAGATGTCCGGGCACCTGAGTAGGCTGCACGGGGTATTCAGGCACTGGGAGCAGCCCCAGCTCAACCAGTTTCTCTGGTCTAGGATTATGTGGTCCCTGTTATGCCTGAGGACGAGCAGCGCAGGTTGGAGAGATTCAGCAGACTTCAGCCTCCGATTTTCAGCAGTACAGAGGGCGAGGATTCCCTGGGGTTTCTAGATAGGTGCCAGAGGATACTACGTATTGTGGGTATTTTGGAGACCAGTGGGGTCTCATTTGTTACATTTCAGTTTGCGGGTGCTGCCTTTACTTGGTGGGAGTCATTCGAGAGGCGTAGGCCGGTTGGTTCGGCACCTCTCACCTGGCAGCAGTTCTCCACGATCTTTTTGGAGAAGTATGTTCCTCAGTCCCACAGAGAGGAGCAGCACAGGTAGTTTGAGCAGCTGCGCTAGGGAGAGTTAATAGTTACTCAGTACGACATGAGGTTTTCCGAGTTGGCTAGGCATGCTTCTGAGATTTTCCCTACTGATAGGGAGAGGGTGAGGAGGTTTGTAGATGGTCTTTCTTATCAGCTTTGGTTATTTATGACTCGGGAGAGAGTATCGGGTGCTTCATTCGAGCAGGTTGTTGACATAGCTCGAGATATTGAGTCCGTTCGCCCCTAGGAGCGGGAGGAGAGGGAGGCCTCGTGCCGATCTGTTTAGACCCCTTGGGGGCTTTTTACTGTTGTTTTTCCTCACTATTTGTTGATGTTTTCACTCAGCCACATTATGCTTACTATTTTTGAAACTCGGCCTGATTTACACTACTTTGAGATTTAAAATGATGTTTTGGGTCGAGTACCCTGTTTTACTGATTCTCCCGAGGGGCCTTTTGAGTGGTTCCACTGAGTGAGGCCGAGGGCCTGATTGTGAGGTGCTGAGTGATTGTGAGGTGCTGAGTGATTGTGAGGTGCTGAGTGATATTTGCGCTTGGGCCGAGTGACGAATGATTGGGAGGCATGAGTGACTGTGAGGTGCTGAGTGACTGATTATGAGTGACTGTGAGTCATGCCCGAGGGGCTGATTATGATACATGTTTTTGCCCGAGGGGCTACTTATGATTTTACTATTTTCATTCTGAACTTATGTAAAATGTTTTGCCCGAGGGGCCTCTATATGATTCATTTCATTTTCATACTAAATCTTTCAGTTTGAAGTTGTTAAAAATATGCATTCTTCAAAGGACTTTTCTGAAGTTGGTTTTAAGGCATGATGATTTCGTATATCTATGTTTACACTATGGGAAAGTAAGGCCGTGTATATTGTGATTTGATGGCATTTATTTTATGTGTTTACTCGCAGCTCAGACTTCATTTATTTTCATTACTACTGAGTTGGCGTACTCACATTACTCCCTGCACTCCTGTCTGCAGATTCAGGTGCAGATACCAAGCATTAGCCATTTATTCCACGCGGAGCCGGATTGCGGGATATAGAGGTAGATGTTCAGCGTCCGCAACATCGTTTTTTCCCTTCTTGTTGTATCTAGCTTTTATTCGGAGTTTTTGTATTATAATGTCGTACATTTGGCTTATTTTCCTTAGATGCTCATGACTTGTTGGCTCCGGGTTTTGGGGTTGGTGGCACTGTTTATTGGCCTACTTTGTTTAGTAAACTCTTTATATTTATGAAATCCTTGGAATTTGATTGGGATTTTGAAAGAAAATGTGAACATGTGGTTATTGGCTAGCCTAGTTCCACGATAGGCGCCATCACAGCCGGTTTAGGATTTGGGGTTTTGACAACAAATTTACCCAAGAACTAGTAGTACAAATCATGAGCTTCTAGGATTTAGGATTTACAAAGCAAATATAAATAATCACACAATCTGTTTGAAAACTACATGAACAGATTAATAATGTCTAAAACTACGAAGGACTAGTGGCAGCTTCTATCCAGAATACACGAACATCTTCAGGGTCAGGCCCCGACTTCTTCAGCAGCTCCGCTCCAATAGTCTGCACAGAGTGTGTAGAAGTGCAGTATCAGTACAACCGATCCCATGTACTGGTAAGTATCTTGACTAACCCCGTCTAAGTAGTGACGAGGCTTATAATTAAAATATGCTCTTTAATAAACACTATAATGTAAACTAGGAATAGAATTGTGCGACAGAATAATAGAATAGAGTACACAATTCAACTGTACAAAATAATAAAATAGTACCAGAAAGAATCACAATTCAACAGTTTCCAACATCTTAACCGGCCCATTCCTTAGAACGAAAGCCCATGAACCATAACAATTGCGTCAAAACTTTCATAGTCTGAAAGAAGTACCCAAGACATCAAATCTAGAGACACGATAACATCCTTTCGTGCATTTATTATATCCTTACCATATATGCGTAAAACAATACCAACTAAATGATAGAAATACCATAATAGAAATGACAAGGAAGGGAATATGCAAGCAGTAATAATAAACGAGAATGTACAGACGAACATTAGTAACAGACTAAGCAGAGAGCATAGAATTAATGACCACAATTAGGGAAAAGATTATAATTTCATCTAACTAGCATGATGGAGGCGCGAAGATGGACATAACAAATAAGAGGAGGGGAGAGGGGTGCATGTTCTTTATAATGCAACAATAGATCATGAATGGCCAACATGGGAGAATACTCATGTCTAAGTGCAAAAACAGATATGACATGGATGCAATCATGACAGCAGGAAGCAAGTATGATGTTTACAAGTTAAACAAATGGAAGGCACAGGCAACACAACACCGATTTAGATAGAGAATGAGGACAGAACAGTGATGACAAGTCACATAAGAACAAAAAGTACGATGGTAATAATTCAAGGTAAGACATAAAGATATATACAAGAAAAGATTATCATAACATGATGCATGTCTCGCGTCCTCACTTGCACGGAAACACCCTTCGTGCCATGACCTCACAATGATACAAAAGTATAAAAGTATAAATGCAATGGTACGGCATCACCCTTCGTGCTTTTACTCTCAATAATATGGCATTACATCACCCTTTGTGCTTTACACTCTTCCTCACATGATAATGAATATAAAATGGCACGGCATCACCCTTCGTGCTTTACACTCTTCCTCACATGATAATGAATATAAAATGGCATGGCATCACCATTCGTTCTTTACACTCTTCCTCACATGATAATGAAGATAAAATAGCATGGCATCACCCTTCGTGTTTTACACTCTTCCTCACATAATGAATATAAAATGGCACGGCATCACCCTTCGTGCTTTACACTCTTCCACACATGATAATGAATATAAAATGGCACGGCATCACCCTTCGTGCTTTACACTCTTCCTCGCATGATAATGAATATAAAATGGAATGGCATCATTCTTCGTGCTTTACATTATTCCTCACCAAGCATATGAATATCAATAAAATGGCAAGGCAGGAAGTATGTATAACATCGAAGAGAGTGATCAACGAATATTCCAAACAAGTTCTCAGTTACTGCTTTACAAGCCAACAATGATTCAATGAAACCCTCAAGGGCCATACAATTCAAGTACTTCCACAAATCCCACAATTCATCAACAACACAAGTATGGAATCTAGCATCTAAAAAATATCGGTCATAGCAACGTATTAACGATTATGCATAAAGATGGCCGAATTAGACACATTTATGTATCTTAAGAGTTTCCATCACATTTATTAAGCTATATTAGCAAAAGTCTCGACTCTAACCTTTTACACTACGTTCTTAATATCTAGAAGTCAAGTGAGACATGAAGCAAGAAGGTTATGAAATTCTACAAGACATAATTATAACATAATCTTCCCCCGAGCATGATTAACCCTGGCACATGCATATACGCTCGTCACCTCATATATATATCACCCCCGTATATATCAAACAATGACAAATAGGAGGAAAAATTTCCTCAACAAAGTTAGGCAAAACACTTACCTTGAACAAGTCAATTATAATACCGAGCAAGCTAAGAGATGGTCCAAAAATGCCATCTCGCGCGTTTCGACCTCCGAACGGCTCGAAACTAACCAAAAACAACTCAAATACATCAAACAATGCTAAAGGAACCAATCCCAATTGAAAAAGGTCGAATCTTTAATCAAATACCCAAAATCGGCCAAAAAGCCCAACCCAGGACCGCACCTCGGAACCCGAAAAAACATACAAAATCTAATAACCCATTCAATTATGAGTCCACCCATACTAATTTCACTCAAATCTGACTCTGAATCGATGTTCAAAACATAAAAATTCACTTTATGAAACTTTAGGCAAAAACCCCCCAAATTTCACTTTGAAATCATCAATCAGATCCCAAAAACGAAGATGGATTCATGAAATATAACCAAAACAGAGTAAAGAACACTTAGCCCAATCCACAGGGTGAAAATCGCCCAAATCCGAGCTTCCCAACTCAAAATATGACCAACTGAACAAACCCTTATTTTATTTTATTTTTTTGGCAAGTTATTCTGCCTCGTTTCTCGTGCCAAATGATCTTGAAACTCATTTTTACGCCTCCAGTGGATTCTTTGTGAAATTCTAGTCAAGTTAGGCTCTTAAATCACTCAATATGACCTTATATTGAAGGAGATATGTTAGTTTCAATAATTGGAAATAGTGCAGATTTTTAAATATGAAGCCAGTGGCAATTTCGTTATTAATCTGAAAAAATCTTGCAACCCAATTCTTAATAAAATGACCATAAAATCCTCATACGATGTCCAAATTCAATTATTCTTTTTGCTACGGGTCGGTAATTACGATACGAACCTAATGTTTCATTCAAAATAGAAATCTGAGCTCATTTGTTCAATATGATATCATTTATGCTTGAAAAACGATGTCGAAACGTGAAAAATGAGTGCAACACAACCCAAACATATTCAAAACTTACCAGAGCCCCTCGGGACCACGTACAAACATATCAACAAGTCCCATAACATAACACGGACTTACTCAAGCCCTCAAAATATTGAGCGAAGTGCAGATACTCAAAACGATATGTCGGGTCGTCACATGCTTAGCATCATTCTTAAATATAATATTTGACCCTAGTAAGTGTCAAGTCGACCCCTCGTCACTACTTCTTCAAGGTTCGGTGGGATACTTACTAGGTACATATTATTTATGTACTCATACTACGCTTCTATACTTAACTATACAGGATCTGAGGCAGGTGCATCTAGCTACCCGTCCAGAGTGCGTTCTTGATATCTGGGCCGAGATTCCACGGTGAACTGATCCTTTTCTGATGTCTCTCAGCAGCCTGTTGGAGTCTCTTTTTTGTTATTCGCTGTCTATTCTGTTTCAGACAGTAGAGTAGTTGTATTCTTTTGTATATTCTATTAGATGCCCCCATACTTGTGACACTAGTTCCTGTCACACACATTGGTGGACTATTCTTTTGGAATGTATTTACTTAATTCGACTCCTTTTGGTCATTTAAATTTAACTTGCCTTAATGATTTGTTATTTTCGGATGTTTCTTAATTTAACCTAAGTAAATGGTGGAAATGTTTTGGTAAAAATAAATGGGATTCGCTAGCTGATTAATGTTGGCTTGCCTAACATCGACTTTGGGCGCCATCGCGACCTAAGAAGGAATTGGGCCGTGACATATAGTAAGAAGTTTGTTAAAATGATATGATCTAATGTGCTCAAACAAGATACATCACAATATGCTATGTTTAGTATTCTTTAATATTGACAACGAAACAAAGTGCAAGTACTAAAATCAAGGGTTTAGGTCTACAAATATAAAAATAAATAGGTTGTGCACTACGAGATTTTAACAATAATTTCATATCCTACTTCATAATTAATATCTAATGTTATTGTAATGACCCGGCCGGTCGTTCCGAGAGTTTAGCCTGTTTCCCCCATTTCTGCTTTATTGCATGTGTGGTTCATCTGTTTTGTGTAGTGTTAGGTTGGTTGACTCGGGTTCAGAGTGGTCGTGGTGAGAATTAAGGCACTTAGTCTCTTAAATGAGCTCAATAATCGAAAACATCAACTGGGAGTTGACTTATAGGTAAATGACCTCGGAATGCGGATTTATGGGTCGGATAGCTTTGTTAGGTGATTTGGGACTTAGGAGTGTGTTCGGAATGTAGTTTTGATGTCCGGTGTAGAATTAGGCTTGAATTGGCGAAAGTTAGTTTTTGGCAATTTCAGGTCGGTAGAGGAAAATAGGCTATCGGGGTCGGAATGGAATTCTGAAAGTTGGATCACGTTCGTAGCGTCATTCTGGATGTGTGTGCAAATTTTCATATCATTCGGACGAGGTTTGGTTAGTTTCGGCATCATTAGTGAATTTCGGAAGTTTGAATATCTTTAGGCTTGAATCATGGGTTGATTTGGTGTTTTGATGTTATTTTGGGTGTTCCGAGGGTTTGACTAAGTCCGGGTGATCATTTTATGGCTTGTTTGTATTTTTTGGTTGGGGTCCCGAGGGCCTCGGGTTGAGTTCGTATGGGTAACGACATGATTTTTGGCATTTTGGAGTTGCTGGTGTGAAACTTTCTGGTGTTTCCGCACCTGTGGATGGTGGACCTCAGGTGCGAGCCCGCAGAAGCGGACAAGGATCCGCAGATATGGAAATTGTCTACGTCAGCAAAGGTCGCAGATGCGGACGTGAGGCCGCACCTACGGAGTCGCCGGTGCGGAGGTTTTGTCGCAGATGCGGAAGAGGGGGGACGTGGCCAAGGAGCGCAGGTGCGGACGTCTGGTCGCACCTGCGAGCCCGCAGGTGCGAGAAGAGAACCGCAGGTGCGGAAGTCTGGACTTAATTCATTTTCGCAAGTGCGCACCTGGGACCGCAGGTGCGGGTCCGCAGGTGCGAGAAAAGGACCGCATATGCGGTCATCGCTGGGCAGAACCTNAAAACAGTGCTAAAATAGGTAATTAGGGCTTGTGGTTTAGAGACCTTAAAATGGGAATTTGAGGGGTCATTTGGACTCCGATTTCAGTGTTCTTGGTATGTATAGACTCGTGGGAGGATGAGAATTTTTGTGGCATAAATTTCGTCGAGTTCCGAGACGTGGTCCCAGGGTTCGGGTTTGACCACTTTCGGGATTTTTGAGTATTTTTGACAAAGTTTGATTAGGGTTCGTTCCTTGGCATATTATAATGATATACATCTGATTTTTGGTAGATTTGGAGCACTCGGAGGCCGAATTTAGAGGCAAAAGAACTGCGGAGTAGTATTTTAGCCAGTTTTGAGGTAAGTAACGTTTCCAAACTTGATTCTGAGGGTTCGAAACCCAGAGCTAAATGATTTATGGCTATAATTGAGGTGACGCACATGCCAAGTGACGGGCTTGCGGGCGTGCACCGTGTATCTGTGTCCTGGCTCATCCCATATCATTGTCTAGTAGCTATTACTGATTGATATCCGCACATCAATTAATGTGGTAATTGTGAACATGTTAGAAATCATGTTAAGTATAAATGCTAGGCTTTACGCCGAAAATGCTGAGACCCGAGTGGTCGTATATTACTGTCTCATTTTATGATTATTTGATTTCATATACTCAGTCCTGTTATAGCATATCACTTCATATCTCAGTCTCAGTATTGTTAATTATATGCATACTTATCATTGTTTCGGGCTGATGGATGCATCTGTGATCCATGTGAGTGAGACTGAAGAGTAATGACTGAGTGAGGCCGAGAGCCTATTATTGAGACAGTTATGAGATTGGAATACACACCGCAATGATACTTAAATCATGCCTTTGTTGACTTGATACAGCGTTTGGGACACTAGGGCCCCTGCGGAGTCTTTACACCCCCAGTGAGCGCATTGATGTTGAGGGATGGATTTTCCCTGGGCATGGATCGTGTCTGAAGTGCATGTTATGTGAGGGATGGATCATCCCTGGACATGGATCTTGTCCGAGTGTTGTATTCCGGAGACGGACTTTCTCTGTGGGACTGGATTGGCCTTTTTCCTCAGTACGGAGTGACTACGGTCACCAATGATTATGTACATTCCGGGATGGACTTTTCCCTGGGCCTGAGATCCATATACGGTACTGAGTGGACTGTTGTGTGAGGGTTGTGAGCACTATGTGCATATCCACACTGGTTTCACACATATATTTTATGATGGCATGTAGAGTATACTTGCATAATTGGCATATTTACTCATCTGATAAACTGTTAGCATGTCTAATTTCTGTATACTGTTTATTATAAAATTCTAAGGTTTTGTCCGTCACTACCTCTCCACCCATAGTTTGGGTTCGTTACTTCTAAGTTGGTGTACTCACGCTACCCCTGCACCTTGTGTACAGATCCAGGTACACCGAGACCCGGTAGTGGATATTGAGCAGCTGTCAAAGTTTTCATTGGAGTTGTCGAGGTAGCAGCTGGCGATCTCGACCTCGTCTTCTCTTCCTTATTCCACTTGTTGCACTTATTTTGAGACTATGTTGTCTATTTCTTCATTTCTCTATTTTATGATATAGCAGCTCATGACTGTGTGACACTGGATCCGGGGTTGAAAATTTTAAATTTTTGTTTCAAATATTATTTTTAAACTCCACGAACGATTCATGATTTTTGAACATTTAATAGTGCAAAATTCAGTAATAATTCATGATTTTTGAATTCGGATTATACTTCAACAATTTTTAAATTTTATAAATATAAAATTCAAAAAAAAATTACAGATTTTTAAACCTTTAGTGCAAAATCCAAGAAAATATGTAAGAACTATTCATGTTTTTTGAACTCACATTATACTTCAACTGTTTTTAACCTTTAAATATAAACTCTAAGAAAACTTACTGCCTTTTGGACATTTACTAGTGCAAAATCTAGGAACGATACATTTTTTTGAATTCACGTTATACTTCATCAATTTTTATCCTTTCAATATAAAATTCAGGAAAAAAAATTAATTTTTTTACCTTTACTAGTGCAAAATCCTGAAAAATCCAGGAATACTTTATGGTTTTTGAATTTACATTATACTTTAGCAATTTTTAACTTTTAAATATAAAATTTAGAAAAAATTATTAGTTTTTGAATCTTTCTTAGTGCAAAATCCATATAAAGCTAGGAATAATTCGTGGTTTTTGATTTCCCATTATACTTCAAGAGTTGAGAGCTATTGCTTCAGGTCATTCAAAATCCAAGAATAATTTCTGGATTTTAAGCTTATAAATATTCAAAATCCAATAATCATTTCTGACGTTGTTTCGTGTTTTAGATAGGGGTACTTTTATCTAGACTTGTATTTTCGTCTAAATAAATGACTATTTTATTAATATAATTAAGTTCTAATAACCAACCTAAAAAATGGCCAACCCAACTAATTTGACTTGTTACACATGAGGGTGGGCTGGGCTTACTACGATGCTAACTCATGTTTAAAGCCTCAATTATCCAATCCATTAATTGTGGAATTTTTTTGTTCCTATCCATAATTCAAACTTATTTACCAAAGTTCTTTAAAGTTTCAATTCACTATAGACGTATTTTCTTTATAGTTTATATACAATCTATTATTAGTGTATTAGTTAGGCGATTTAGTTACACCCTTTTCCTTTTTTTCTCCTCTCCACTTTCCCTATTAACTGTCCCCTCTCTCTCTCCACCCAAAACTCCCTTGATTGAGTGCGTATGTATGGATCAACAGAGACATAGAGGACTTGGGATGTCACATATCCCTATCCCTTTAACGTTTCTCGGACTCCCTTCTCTATTATGGAGAATTGGTCACGGATCGCCATAAAAAGCTTTTCAGAGAATTTGATTTTTGTGTACCTACAAAAATCAACAGAAATAGAGATATGAGGTTTTGCTTATTTCGACAATGATGCTTTTAATGTGAAACTCAAAATTTCTCCACCAAAATCATTTAATTTCCACAAATATTCAAGTTTTTCAGATAAAACAAACATGAATTAGTGCATATGAGTCGATTTGAAATTCATTCTCTATTTTTCTTTCTTTAACAAATCGACAAGAAACGAATAATTTATGGTACAACAACATACAAATTAAAAATAAATTTGATACATTTACAATAATATACAAATTAAAAAAAAAATTCATACAACTAATTATACAATTACAACTTATTTGCAACTTATCTACAATTTTTATATATCATTCTTACCCAGTTAAATACAACTACAATTGTAACGACCCGACCGGTCGTTTTGAGCCCTAGCGCATCGTTCAGTGGTTCGAGACCATGAGCAGCTTCATTTCAGGTGATATGACTTGTAGGTGTGTTCGGAATTGAATTTTGGGAAGTTTAGAGTCAATTTGGAAGGAAAATTCTCATTTCAGAAGCCTTAAGTTGGAAGAATCGACTAAGACTGGATTTTCTGAGTAAACTACCTCAGAATCAGGATTTGAAGGTTCCAGCAGGTTCGTATGATGATTTCGGACTTGCGCGTGTGTTCGGAGCGGGTTTTGGATGACCCGAGAGCATTTCAGCGCCTAATGTGCAAGTTAGTATTTTGGAGGAAATTTCATAAGTCTGGGTTGAAGTGCATATCAGTGATGTCCGTTTGGGATTCCGATTCTGGGAATAGCTCCGTATGGTGATTCTAGAGTTGGGAGCGCGATCAGAAGCGAATTCGGAGGTCCGTAGGTTATTTTGAAGTCATTTGGCTAAAGATAGAAATTTGAAGGATTTTGAAAAATCTGACCGGAAGTGGGAATTTTGATATCAGGGTCAGATTCCGATTCCGAAAGTTGGAGTAGGTCCGTAATGTCGAATATGACTTATGTGCAAAATTTGAGGTCAATCGGACGTGATTTGATAGGTTTCAACATCAAATGTAGAAGTTGGAAATTTTAAAGTTCATTAAGCTTGAATTGGAGTGCGATTCATGGTTTCGGCGTTGTTTGATGTGATTTGAGGCCTCAAGCAGGTCCTTGGGATGTTATGGGATTGGGTCGTGTGATTAGACGGGAGTCTGTGCGTAGCTACTATTATGTTTATGTATGGGTACTCTAGGACCCAAAACCATGTTTTATTTGCCGTAATTGTAATCTTATTGATGAAAATAAAGTGTTTAAACCTTACCGAACTTGGTAAAAATGGATTTCTGGAAAGGATTTAAATACTATTTTTGTGACCTTTAAAAGAGAAATTTGTCATTTACTTGAGAATTTGTTTTCCCGATGTAGTCGGGGTGGACTGTTTGATTGTGCATGACTGTGTGTGACCGCTTCGCAATTTATATTCCGCGAGCGGTGTGATTTCTTCCACTACTCTCATGGGAGCGGTACGTACGCCACGACAGGTTAATAGATGCATCTACGGTTCGCGCCGTTCGACCCTTCGGCAGTGCACAATTTACATTTATGTTGGTTCGGGCCGTTCGACCCTCGGCATTGCTTGCGCATGATACTTACTGCGTACTTGCTATGATTTTTACTTGATTACTGGCCGGGATTTTTTTAAATTGTCAACTGAAATGACGAGGATTTAAGAATATTAAATGTGAAAGAAGTTGCTATTTCCTGTTGCTACTTGTTAAGTTGCCTACGATAGCCATGCTTAGTGTCACCCTTGATTATATGTATTTGAACTCTTGTAATTGTCAAAGTCGACCTCTTGTCACTACTTCTTCGAGGTTAGGCGGGATACTTACTAAGTACACGTTATTTTCGTACTCATACTACACTTGTTGTGCATTTTTATTGCACATGTACGTTCATAGTTAGTGGCCCTACTTCACGCAGTGATGTGGCTGAATTGGAGACTTAGAAGAGCTGCACCATTCGGAGACGACCCGCAGCCGGCAGAGTCTTCCTCAGATGTATTGCATTTTATTTTAAATTTCTTGTCCAGTTTGTATTCCGGACAAGTATTGTAGTACATGTATAACTCCTAGAAAATTTGCTCGTGCACATGTGACACCGGGTTCTGGGATAGTTATGGGATTTATTCACTATTAAAATTGCTAAAGATTTTATTGTTTACTCAGTGGAAGTTTGCTAATTATTATTTAAGAAAATGAAAAAGGTATGACTTCAAGAATTTTCAAAATAAAGATTTTATTAACTATTTAAATGATTGACTTGCCCGACAGTGGTGTCCGGCACCATCACGACCTCGTGACAACAATATCATACAATTTAAATATATTTATTTCTACAAATTTAATATAATATTTCTTTTATAATATTTGTATATCTAACGACCCGACCGGTTGTTTTGAGCTCTAGCGCGTCGTTCAGCGGTTTGAATACATGAGCAGCTCCATTTCAGGTATTATGACTCGTGGGCATGGTAGAAGTTGAATTTCGGGAAGTTCGGAGTCAAATTGGAAAGAAAATTCTCATTTCAGAAGCCTTAAGTTGGAGAAATTGACTAAGATTGGAATTTCGAGTAAACGGCCTCTGAATCAGGATCTGAAGGTTTTAGAAGGTTTGTATGATGGTTTCGGACTTGGGCGTATGTCCGGATTGGGCTTTGGATAACCCGGGAGCGTTTCGGCGTATATTGTGGAAGTCAGCATTTTGAATAAATTTCCTAAGTTTGGCTTGAAGCGCATTTCAGTGTCATTGATGTCCATTTGGGATTCCGAGCCTAGGAATAGCTCTGTATGGTGATTCTGGAGTTGGGAGCGTGATCGGAAGTGAATTCGGATGCCCATAGGTTATTTTGAAGTCATTTGGCTAAAGGTAGAAATTTGAAGGTTTTTGAGAAATCCGACCGGAAGTGGAAATTTGTATATCGGGGTCGGAATGCGATTCCGAAAGTTGGAGCAGGTCTGTAATGTCAAATATGACTTGTGTGCAAACTTTGGGATCAATCGGATGTGATTTGATAGGTTTCGGCATCGGATGTGGAAGTTTGAAATTTCAAGTTCATAAAGTTTGAGTTTTAGTGCGATTCGTGATTTCAACGTTGTTTGTTGTGATTTGAGGCCTCGAGCAGGTCCCCATTATGTTTTGGAACAGGTTGGTGTAATTGGACGGGGTCCCGGGGGCCTCGGGTGGATTCTGGGTGGTTAACGGATCAAGTTTGGAGTTTGAAGAAGTGTTGAGATTGCTATCATCAGGTGTGACCGCACCTGCGAATATTTGGCCGCAGGTGCGGCTTTGGCGCCGCAGGTGCGAGATTTTGGTGGCTTGACTGGGAGTGCAGGTGCAATGTAATTTTTGCACCTGCGAAGGCGCAGGTGCGAGTTTTGGCTGGAGCTGAGGAAGCCGCAGGTGCGGGAGTTTGGGCGCACCTGCGGGAGTGCAGGTGCGAAGATTGGATCATAGGTGCCAAAATAGGCCTGGGCAGAATGTATTAAAACCGAGATTCTTGGCTCATTTTCTCCCATTTTTCTTTGGTTTGGACGACTTTGAGGAGCTTCAAGAGGATTTTCATCATGCATTACTAGGTAAGTAATTTCGTTATGTTTTAAAGTTAAATACAAGGTTTATGCATGGATTGAACATGAAAAATTATGGAAAATTGCAATTTTTGGAGGAAAAACCTAGAAAATTGTAATTTGGATTTTTACCACGAATTGAGCATGAATACTTGAGTAAATTGTATATTTGAGCTAGTGAGGCTATGGGTAGAGTTTATCTTCGAGAAATTTCGAAATCCAGGCACGTGGGCCCGAGGGCATTTTGGTCAATTCCTTGAGCGGAGTTGGGGATTTATATAATTTGAATTGTTAACAAATATTAGAGTATATTTTTATAGGTTTGTCATTAATTGGGTAGTTTTGGGGCGTTGTGCATCCATTGGAGTCGACGGAAGGGCTTGGAAGCCGGTTATGGAATTTCGGAGCATGGTAAGTCTCCTTTCTAACTTTGTGAGGGGGAATTGTCCCCCTAGGTGAACTAATTAAATATGTGCTACTATCTGTGGGGGCTACGTACGCACGAGGTGACAAGAGTCCGTTCGTAGCTACTATTATGCCATGTCCGGGTAGTCTAGGACCCACTAGCATGCTTTACTTGTCGTACTTGTGACCTTGTCAATAAAATATCATGTCATCCTGCAAATAATATTAGACTGATAATGCTATTGAATTGGTAATTGTTTTCCTAAGAAGGCTAGAGTGTACCTTTCTTAATCATTTAGAAAGAGAATTGACTCCTTTGTGGATAATTGTATTCCTGATAAGGTTATATTATTGAATATTATTAAACTTGGAAAATGAGTTTCAAAACAAAGATTTAAATACTATTTTTCGTGTTCCTTTAAGAAGAATTTTACCACTTTCCTGGGTAATTACTTTCTTGATAAAAATGTGAACTTATTGTGTGAATATTGAATCTATGGGTGCCTGAGTCGCATGTATGATTCGCGAGCAGGATAACCCTGTATTTATGTATAACCGCGTTGCATGATCGATTCGCGAGCGAGGCAGATAGATGCATCTATAGTTTGAGCCATTCGACCCTCGGCAGTACACAGTTTATTATTGTTGGTCAGCGTCGTTCAACCCTCGGCACTTTGTTTGTGCATGATAATTGTTGCGTATTTCCTGTGATTTATACATGTTTATCGGCCTAAGGAAATTCTTAATTGCCAGTTAAAAATAAGAAGAATTGATGTGTAAAATGTGAACTAAGTCTGATGTTTCTTATCCCTGATTATGATTTAAATTGTCAACTAAAATGACGAAGATTTAAAGTGTTAAATGTGGGAGGAGTTGATATTATTTATTCCTGATTTTAATAAATTGCCTATGACATACATAATTAGTGTCTCACTTGATTATACTAAATTGAATTCTACCAAGTTCAAATTCGACCTCTCGTCACTACCTCTCTGAGGTTAGGCATGATACTTACTGAGTACACGTTATTTTCATACTCATGCTACACTTGTTGTGCATTTTTATTGCACAGGTACTTTCATAGCGAGGTGGCTAGTTTGGAGACATAGGCGAGCTGCATCATCCGGAGGCGATCTGCAGCTGACAGAGTCTCCCTCATATTGTATTTATTTTCATTTTGAATTCCTTGTCAGATTTGTATTTTGGACAAGCTTTGTAGTATTTTGTGAAACTCTTAGAAATTGCTCATGTACTTGTGTCACCGGGTTCTGGGATGTGTATGGGATGTAATTTATAACAATGGAATATTAAACTGCCGTATTTACTTAACGGATTTTTGTTTAGTTATTACGTAATAAGTTAAAGGTAATGATTTCAAAAATGTTAAAACAAGAATTTATTTCAACTAATTAATTATTGGCTTGCCTGACGATGGTGTCCGTCGCCATCACGACCTTAATAGATTTTGGGTCATGAAAACATGGTATTAGACCTCTAGGTTCCCTTCGGTTTCACGAGTCATGAGCAAGTCTAGTAGAGTCTTGCGGATCGGTACGGAGACGTCTGTACTTATCTTCGATAGGCTACAGGGTTGTTAGGAGTACTTCCCTTCTTGATTCATCATCGTGTGATTTGATTCCTCTGTGGCTTATGCCTACATTTCTTCCTACTCAATCTTACGCGTCGCGAAGCGCTTGCTATGAATCAGGAATTTGAGGAATTGAAATGGTGCTACGGATATGATGCGTGATGTTTTCCCTGTGTAATTGGTTGGTGTTGTTGTTGTGGCCCTGTAGAAGGATAATGTGTTGTTTTAGCTCAGTAGATGTGTTTCTGAGAGCCTTAAGGCTATGCTCATGTAGTGATGATGCTTACGATTGGTTATCGCGCGATGTCGATATGATGATAGAATGCTTGCCCATATGTTGGGGGTGATGAATGGCTTGAAGGGAGGTCTTCTCAGGGCGTGATTTCGAGATTTCAACATTTTAGTTCCGGCAGAGGAAAGGCATTTGGACTATAAATGGTCAGGTTTTGGATTAATAAAGCAGTAAGACTTGGTGTTTTCAAGTAAGGTGGGATATTCACCTGTGATGTGGTGTCGTCATCACTGATCGAATGGAATATGTTAAGTATGTCGGTGCTATGGATTCTTTGGATGCATTGGGTCAAAGTGTTTGAAGTAGTATTGAAGAAGCGGTTGTCAGAGATCATGGTGCGTGGTGGTTTAGGACTGAATAGTTATTTCTAATGAAGGCAGCTCGAGAAAGATGATCCTCGGAGAGTTTGAAGTCGTGGTGATCTACTGGTGTAAGAGCTGCAGAGAATGATATTGAATTGGATAGCATACGACGAATAAAGATATGTGAAAAGTGTTAGACGGCGGCTAAATTTCTAAAAGGCCAGGTGTAAGGAACAGAAGTCAGGTAGTTGCTTAAAGGAATGAGTTTAACAAGTGGGAGAGTGGCAGCGTAGCACCGGAGTTCAGTGGTAAGAAAGCTTCCTATCTTGAGGGAAAGCTTGAGATTTTTGGTGGATGGTGATTGGGTCCATGAGCTTAAGTTGAAATGTGGGTTATTTCGGCGGAAGGTTGGATACAACAGGGAAGAGTTGTTGGGAATGAAGAAGGACGCAATGTGGCGGTGAATTTGAAGATGTTGTATCGCATTTAGTAGATGTTCATGAGTAATTGGACGGATTGGTTGAGCAAAATCATGTTAACAAAGGGGAAAGGATCTCAGAAGGGTCTAGAGTGGTGCAAGGAGTAGCTTCGGGCTTAGTGGGAAGTCCCACCACCTGCAGTTGGGTTGTAGGATTGTGTTATCATGGTGCTGCGAATTGTCGGCGTAATGGCAAGTTATTGCAGCTAAGGGAAAGGAGTAAAATGGTGATTGAGCATGGGATTTGACGAATGTGTGCAAAAGTTGTCCCTGTTGGACCAGGGTTAGGCTTTGGAAGATTCAGAATTTATGCTTAAAGCATAGGTGAGTTGTTAGGATAGTGACTCAGTCACGTGCTTCATTGAAAAGGATGTCTGTGTGCTAGAAGAGCCTTGGAGTTGATTGTATTCGGGGCCAGTCAGAGTGGGTGACTCTCAGCAGCGGTCCTAGTAAATTTGAAGGTTAAGTGCGTGGTGTTTAAGGGTTAAAGGCAGCAGTATGATTAAGAATTGAACTTTTGCAGTGTAATTTCATAGGGGAAAATGGTTGGAGTGCTCTATGTTATTTTCAGCGTGCAGGATAGTATTGGAGGAGTGAGAGAAATAAACTCTGGATTTGTAGAAAGATTATCAGGATGGGTATATCGGTCGGAGATGTGAATGCGCACAAGGAGGGTATGAGACGGTTTGTGGGATCGAGGCAGCATGGTCTCGTGAATCAAGGCCACTCGGGATGAGTGAGGACTAAGTTTGTTATGAGTTGAATGGGTTTACTATTATTTCTAAGGCAGTTAAGGATGATTAAAAGAATATAGATTTATTAGCCATGGTTGAATGGCACATGTGCGACAGTGATCAGTTTCGTCAGTGTGATTGAGTTATGCATGTGGTTTGCACCGTGTGTGCGAGGTTTGACGGTCGCGGTGTAGACGAATCCCGGAAGGTTTATGGTGGTTCAGACCACTACTTAAGGATTTGCATGTATTGTGATTGTGGGTTCACTCGTGTGTTATGGTGGTTCTCTTGAATTGAGGTAAGTAAAAGGCTTCTATATGATGAAGTGTTCACCCTATTAGTAGTTCATTAGTTATGATGGAATTCTTGCGCTATCTCATATTGGCATGTTAGGTGCGGTAAACAGTATGTAACTGGAAGTAAGGAATCGAGATTGCAGTTCGGTGTTAACAAGGATGTCATGAGCTCGGATGAGCAAGAAAAAGTGATTTAGAAGTTCAGAGTAAGCCAGTGTTATCTTCAGTGTCACCTGAGATCGATATTCAGTGAAAGAGGCTTTGTACCCTGGTCATCGGTTCTTGATATGTTTTGCGGCACTAGTGTGGTCGGTGGTATGGAGGTGCAGACTTGTTACCTCGTGGAAGATCGTGGGAGCGTGACCACGGGAAGATGGTATAAGTTTTATAGGTATTCACCTGATCGATTGAAAATTTAGATCAAGTATAAGGAAGTGCAATATTGCTTGTTTGAAAATTTATGCCAGGAAGGCATTCGGTCCAGCTGGTTGTGGATTGTGCGGTTTTGTCCCAGCTACGATGGTTGTTCTTGCGTGTTATGAGAGAAAGTAGTTTATTTTGGACCCAGGTAAGGCTATCAGCCTAGTTCATTGCGAGCAGAATCGGCTTGAAGTGTATGAATAGGTTTAAAAAAAATTATGGGCTTCATGCGAGTCAGATGTGTTCCTTTCAATATAGCACTCCTCAAGGAGGGGTGTTGGAATATCAGGTGTTGTTCCGTCTTCGTCAAATTCATGTGATATTATGATTGTGCCGTGTGAGTTGTGAAACGGCTTGATAATTTCTTATGTGTTGAGGTCCCGCGTAGTGATGATGTTATGTGAGCAGGACAGCTCAAGTTTTCGTAGTGTATGGCTCTATCAGTCTCCCCAGGATGGTATTATGCACTTAGCAATCTTATGATCGATATTCAGTAATTTGTAATAGTGAGCAATTCAGCTCCGTGTATATTTCCTTATGTGAATTTTATGATGGGATCGGGTGGCACGCCGCCACGGGTATGCTATTTAAATCAGGTTGCACGCCGCATCAGTGTGATGTTGAGTATAGTTCCCTATATCTGTTTTCCTGTGTTTTACTCCCTGTATTCTGAGGAAAGTTCATATTAGTTGCGTGAGTTGAGTAGTCCCTTCCTGAGTCATTTCTTTATGTATCATGTTCGAGGTCTGGCCTATTGGCGTATTGTGGCATCGTGTGGGATTGTTGGTCATGTCTGGGATGACTTGTGTCTGAATAGTTCATACTGGGTGAGACGAGATTATTGGATAAGGATCAGTGCGATAAGATTATGCGGAATATATTAAAGGACAATTACCATTATTTGGTTCGTAATAAGATGATGATCCAAGTCAAAAGGAGAGATTCAATGTTTGGTTAACTCTGCAATTGGTTAGAAATCTCTACACACTTCCTCCGTTGTGGTGGTATTGCCAGCATTATAGAAGGATGTATATATATATATATCATAAGGTGCATTGGGAGCATCAGATTCGTGAAATTTTGGCTATTTAGGGTTCAGGGAGTGTCATTGTAGTCATATGATGAGTTATGCGGTGCATGGTGCTGATTCAACAAAGGTATGCAGTCATGTTCTGGTATATCGTATGGTAGTTGATACGGTGTTTATATATTGGAACTAGGCCTGGCCGAGAATTTCTGGCGTCGGAACTGGATTCTGAGCTTATTGTATAGATAAAAGAAGAAATCTTCAGGTTTGATCAAGATAATGTGCTCAACTGGGTTGTGGTAGCACGGGCAGGTGCACGAGGTGTTAAACAGTGATTTCTGATAACTCCAGAGTAGTTCCTAGCACGTTCGAAGACGAACGTCGGTTTAAGTAGGGGAGAATGTAACCACCCAACTGGTCATTTTGAGCTCTAGCGCATCGTTTAGCGGTTTGAAGTCATGAGCAGCTCCATTTCCGGTATTATGACTCTTGGGCATGGTCAGAGTTGAATATCGGGAAGTTCGGAGTCAAATTGGAAAGAAAATTCTCATTTCAGAAGCCTTAAGTTGGAGAAATTGACTAAGATTAGAATTTGGAGTAAACAGCCTCCTAATCAGGATCTGAAGGTTTCAGTAGGTTCGTATGATGCTTTTGGACTTGGGCGTAGGTCCGGATCGGGCTTTGGATAACCCAGGAGAGTTTCGGAGTATATTGTGGAAGTCAGCATTTTGAAGAAATTTCCTAAGTTTGGCTTGAAGTGCATTTCAGTGTCATTGATGTCTGTTTGGGATTTGAAGCCTGGGAATAGCTCTGTATGGTGATTCTGGAGTTGGGAGAGTGATCGAAAGTGAATTCGGATGCCCGTAGGTTATTTTGAAGTCGTTTGGCTAAAGGTAGAAATTTGAAGATTTTTTAGAAATACGACCGGAAGTGGAAATTTGGATATCGGGGTCGAAATGCAACTTCGGAAGTTGGAGCAGGTCCGTAATGTCAAATATGACTTGTGTGCAAAATTTGGGATCAATCGGACGTGATTTGATAGGTTTCGACATCAAAAGTTCATAAAGTTTGAGTTTTAGTGCGATTTGTGATTTCGGCATTGTTTGTTGTGATTTGAGGCCTCGAGCAGGTCCCCATTATGTTTTGGAACATGTTGGTGTAATTGGACGAGGTCCCGGGGGCCTCAGGTGGATTCTGGTTGGTTAACGGATCAAGTTTGGAGTTTGAAGAAGTGCTGAGATTGCTGTCATTTGGTGTGACTGCACCTGCGAGGATTTGGCCGCAGGTGCGGCTTTGGCGCCGCAGGTGCGAGATTTTGGTGGCTTGGCTGGGAGTGCAGGTGCGATGTAATTTCCGCAAATGCGAAGGCGCAGATGCGGACAATGGGGCGTAGTGGTGTGTTATGGCTGGAGCTGAGGAAGCCGCAGGTGCGGGAGTTTGGGCGCACCTCTGGGAGCGCAGGTGCGAAGATTGGATCGCAGGTGCGAAAATAGGCCTGGGTAGAATGTTTTAAAAACCAAGATTCTTGGCTCAGTTTCTCCTATTTTTCTTTGGTTTGGACGACTTAGAGGAGCTTCAAGAGGGATTTTCATCATGCATTACTAGGTAAGTGATGTGTGGCAATAATTCATGGTTTAAGCATTATGTGCCTTACATTTTATGTGCGTTAATGATAAAAATACACGTCGTATGTGCATAATGGAGTCTATTTCATGTGTAGGTAAACTGGAGATGGAAGCCGAGCTATATGGATGCATAAACTTCAAAAGTACGCTCAAGAGTCAAAAAGGAGTGAACCAGGCTTTAGCCGGACGTTTGGGTTGTAAAGCCTAGTCATACCAGACTTTAGCCGGGCGTTTGGGATATAAAGCCTGGTGTCACCAGGCGTTTGGGGGGCGTTTGGCCCATAACGCCAGCCCTGGCCAGGTGTTAGCCAGGCGTTTGGCCTGTAACACCTGGTCCCTGATCCGGCATAGTCCGAGTTTTGAAGGTTTTAAGTGTTTCCCGATTTGACTAGAAGTATCCTACACGTTTAGGGTTTGTCCCTGATGCGAGGCTAGAATGCATAGTTTAATATGTAATATACCGTACATTTGAGGTGCATTAATGATAAAAATACACTTGTTATGTCCTTAATAGAGTTTATTTTATGTGTAGGTGAATTGGAGATGGAAACGGAGCTAAAGGGATGCAAATACGTCGAAAATACGCAAAAGGAGACACCCGGGCGATAGCCGGGCATTTTCCCCCTGAAGCCTGACCCTACCTGGCGTTAGGAGGGAGTTTACCCCATAAGTCTAGGCAGCCCCTGGCGTTAGGGGGGCGTTAGGGCCCAAACGCCAGGTCTGTCCTGGCCTTAGGGGTGCGTTAGAGCCCAAACGCTCGGGGTCCCCAGTTTCGGCTCTAACGCACCCCTAAGGCCAGGACAGACCTGGCGTTAGGGGTGCGTTAGAGCCCAAACGCTCGGGGTCCCCAGTTTCGGCCAAATCCGAGTTTTGACGAGTTAAGAATTTCCCGGTTGAAATAGAAGTCTCCCACATGGTTAGGGTTCGCTCTAAAAATATAAATAGACACCAAACAACACCACTTAGGAGGACGGAGAAGATTGGGAAAGCATTCAAAGGATTCAACAGAAGAAAATCATTGAAGTGCCAAAACATCGATTTCTACATCTAG
>ML407565.1:18462-62081 GCA_005239525.1 Nicotiana knightiana | reverse complement strand
AGTTGGAGTTGGAGTTGGAGTGGGAGTTGGAGTTGGAGTTGGAGTGAGATAATTAGGATTGTTTTTTTTTTTGTTTCTTTGTTTTTTCTGCCGTTTTTTATTTAACTTTTTTTTTCTTTCTAATTCTTAGATAAAAAATGACAAATCATGTATATATATATATACCAACGTTACGTTTAAACTTAAAGGAAACTATAAAAATAAGAAAACTCAATATTTACACTATAGTTTAAATTATACAAAAAAAATATATAATAGTTTACTTATTAAAATTCTAATTAAAAGATACTCCATATATATATTCACACTTTAAGAATGTGAGTATTATTATTATTTATTTATTTATTTTAATTAAATAAAATCTACTAAGTGTAAGATAAAAGCTTAAAACATTAATATTAGGCCTAAAAGGAATATTTACACTAAAATAGTATAACATTTGAGTGTGGTCAAAAATTAGTTGTTCACATGTATACTTTAATCACATAGATAGAAGCACAAATATCAACGAGAAAGAACCACTTAACGGTGCCATGGAATGAACCAGGTCACAAGTCTCACTATGGACGCCCGCACCCCCGTCACTTGGCATGTGCGTCACTAAATTCTAATCACATAACACGTAGTTCGGGGTTTCGAACCCTCAGAACCAATTTTGGAAGCGTTACTTACCTCAATCAAGCCAAAACTCTACTCCGCAATGCCCTTGCCGCTCGACTCAGCCACAAATCGCCCCGAATCTAACCAAATTCAGTATTATATCATTAATATATGCTAAAGGAGCGAAGCCCACATCAAAATTATCAAATTATATCACAAATCTCGAATTCGGCCAAACCCGACCTCCGAGTCCACGTCTTAGAACTCGACAAAAATCACAAATTAGAATCCTTACACTCTCACGAGTCCATACGTACCAAATACATCAAAATCCGACGACAAATGACCCCTCAAATCCTTAAATCAAAGTTTCAAGTTTCCAAGCCCTAACCCCTCAAATTACACCATTAAATCCCACAAATTTCATGATTAAACAGTAGAAAAATCATCACAAACACAAGAAATGAAGTCCAAGTAACTTACCCAATTGATAGCCTTCAATTTCCTCTTAAAATCACTACTCAAAAGCTCCAAACCGTCCAAATATGGTGAAAAATAAGTGAAAAATCACGAAGGCAACCTTTTATAGGTTCTGCCCAGCACATTCCGCTTCTGCGGAAATTATCTCACACTCGTGGACCGCTTCTACGCCCAAAAATCCGCACCTGCAAAATTCACTTAAGTCCTCAGGCGCCGCACCTGCGGGCTCGCAGCTGCGGTTCAACCCTCCGCTCCTGCGATCAATGCCGCTTCTACGGTTTCCTTTCCGCTTCTGCGGCTCACACCTGCGATCCTCAATCCGAAGGTGCGGTTATGACAGAAAGACAGCAGCTTCAGCTGCAACTCCAATTTTTCCAACTCTCCGATAACCATTCGAAATCATCTTGAGGCCCTCGGGACCTCAGCCAAACGTACCAACAAGTCACATATCATTATTCAAACTCAATCGAACCTTCGGAACACTCAAAACAACATCAAATCACCAAGTTAACCCGAAATTCAAGCCTAAGAATTTCTAAACTTCCGAAATTCGCCAACGATGTCGAATCCAACCAAACCATGTCCGAACGACCTGAAAATTTGCACACACATCACAAACGACTCTACGAACTTATTCCAACTTTCGGTCTTCCATTCTGACCCTGATAGCTAATATTCTACTGCCGACCGAAAATCGCTAAAAATCCAATTTCGCCAATTCAAGCCTAATTCTACCACAAACCTCTAAATAACATTCCGAATACATTCCTAAGTCTCAAATCACCTAACGAAGCTATATGAACCATAAAAACCACATTCCGGGATCATATACCTATATGTCGACTTCCGGTTGACTTTTCCAATTATTGAACCAAGTTAAGAGACTAAGTTTCTCATTTTCCCCCCGCAACCACTCCGAATCCGAGCCAACCAATCTAACACAACATAAAAAAGCTGAACCACACAAAAATGAAGAAGAAATGGGGGGAAACGGGGCTAAAACTCTCGGAACGACCGGTCGGGTCGTTACAACTTTGCTGGAACTCCAGCATAATATACTGGAGTTCCAATATATTATAATGGAATTCCAGTATATTATGCTAGAGTATTTTCCGGATTTTGAATAGTATTTTCGTTCAGATTTATCTTTACATGAAAAAGTGGTTAAATTTTTATTACTTTTAAAAATATGATTATTTTTGAATGATCACTTGCAAATCTTACTATTTTTAAATTTCTTCCGCAAAAGTCTCCTATTTGTGCAAACACCCATTATGATTTATGAATCAGGAGAAACGATGAAAGAAGTTCAAAAATGAAATGTCTTTTTCTTAATAGAGCCCAACTTTATTGGGTTATTCACTCCGCCCTGGGCATGGGCTAAGATATGATGCATCTTATTAGTGCCCATTTCAGAACATCATTTTTCGTGCTCGCAAATACGAACAATAATAAAACTCTAGATGATCTGCTACGAATGGAGGGAAAATAAAACTCAGCTATATTTACATTCAATACATGCGATGAATATAACTCAATCAAGAACATGTGCTAATAGAGGACAGCTAGTTTATTAGATGTTACAAATAGACAAATCAAAATTGTAATGTCACGAGTTCGCGTAACAATTGAGGTTTAGCTACTATTTCCAGTTGGAACTTATGAATTCCCTATCAATATGTAGGAAACGAAAATGAGAAAAGAAAAGAGTCTCTTGGTTCAAGCTGCTTGAAAAGGTTATTGTTTAGTTGGTTTACAAATTCTGGAGATGAAAATCAAGACAAATGCAGTCTAACTTATGGTAAAATACAGAAATAGTCTCAATAAATCTATTTTACAGTAATAGTGTTAAATCCTAATAAATTCAACTTCATGACAAGCTGAAGTTAGAGGCGAGTATGTTTGAATCTTTGGTGGTTCCAATTTTTTTTTATTTTTTATAATCATGTCTGATGGGTTATATTCTGTTTTGATGATCTAACAAACTTTTACGTGCCGAAAACCAGAAAAAGGATTTGATGTGTAAACAACACAAGCACAAGTAGTTAGCTCCAACTCCAGGAATTCCGGATCATACAGTACCGGATGAGGATGGACCAGCTAAGGGACCTGATCCCTTAGCATACTCGTAGAATAAAGTACAAGCTAAGTTGACAATTGTAAAAAGCTGTGACAGAAAAGGTGACTGCCTGCTACTGTTCACGCTACAGTGTAGCAACAGTGCAGCAGTCACTTCCTAGTGGTTGAGCCGTGTACCTTCAAGATCTTTGATATCCTTCTTGGAATGTGTAATGGTGTATAATATCTTGAAGAAAGAAGAACAACATATTCACTTGAGCATTTACTATTATTCTTCAAGCATTGAAGATCTGCCCAGCAATTGAAAGCTCAAGTGTGTCAAGAACAAGAAGACAACTCCACTAAAGAGGACCACTTTCATTGTGTGTCTTAGGCGTCCATTAGTTGAGTTGTAATCTTGTGTTTTGCTTTTTATTGCATCCTATCTTGCTTTCTAAGAAGCCTTGTAATAGGAACTCTAAAACCGTATTTCATTCATGATCTTGTGTGACTAGGGTTAGTCATAAGTCAAAGTCTTTGTAGCTAGAAGAGTTACAAAGTAGCTTGTAGTAAGTACTATAAGTTAGTGTGTGAAAGTCTTTGTAAGAGTGCTTTACAAAGTGGCTTGTAATAGTGTAGATTACAAGTTAGTGAAGTTGAAAACCTACAAGAGTAGGTTTTGTCTCCTTACTCGTTTTTTAGCACGTAGTTCTGTGGAAACTAGTAGAGGACCTGGTCTCTCTACTGGTTGGTGGACGCTATAAAACCTTCAATTGGTATCAGAGCAGGTTCTTTCTGAAAGGTTAACACCTAGAAAGGATCTCTAATGGCTGCTCCACCAAATTTTTAGGAAGGACAATCAACCTACAGACCCCCAAGATTCAACGGCCAATACTATGTTTGGTGGAAAACAAGAATGCATGATTTTATCATGGATGAAGACTCCGAGCTTTAGGACATCATTTGTGATGGCCCTCATGTGCCATTAAAAAAGCTTGGAGAAGCAGGTCCTCTAATACCAAAAACTAGAAAGGAATATGATGAGGCATCGAAAAGCTGTGGAAAAGAACTTTCGCGCAAAGAAAATTCTTGTTTGTGGCATCGGACCTGATGAATATAATAGGATCTCCGCTTGTCAGTCAGCTAAGGAGATCTGGGATGCCCTGCAGACGGCACACGAAGGAACAACACAAGTAAAGCAGTCCAAGATAGACATGCTCACTACAGAATATGAACTGTTCAAGATGAGGGAAGATGAGTCCATACAGGACATGCATACCAGGTTCACCTCTATCATCAATGAACTTCATTCTCTAGGTGAAGTTATTCCCAGAAACAAACTCGTGCAAAAAATCTTAAGTGTTCTGCCGAGTTATTGGGAAAGTAAGGTGAACGCTATCACGGAAGCAAAAGATCTGCAGACCTTAACTATGGATGAGTTGATAGGTAATCTGAGGACATATGAGATGAAGAAAAAGAAGGACATTGAAAGAAGAGAGCCGAAGAAGGATAAGAACCTGGTTCTTCAGGCGGAAAAACTTGAGTCAAGTGAAGAAGATCATGACATGGCCTATCTCACCAAGAGATTCCAAAAAATGGTGCGAAGGAATGGTGGGATACCTAGAAGAGGGAGCTCAAGCAAGCCCAGTAATCATGATCTATGTCATAAATGTGGAAAACCTGGACACTTCATCAAGGACTGCCCGCTCTTGAAACAGGACAGCTACAAATACAACACGGACAAGGTTGCAAAGAGGAACCGGGTTTCAGAAAAGAGATTCAGTAGAAAAACTACAGCTGACAATGTTGTGAGACAAGCTCTTGCTGCTTGGGGAGATTCATCCAGTGAATCAGAAGAGGAACCTGAAGCAGAAAATAGCTCCATGATGGCAGTTGAGAGCAAGGCTAAGGAGTATGACTCGTTGTTTACTCTCATGGCTCAATCCGACGAAGAAGATGACATCGATGAGGTAAATTTCAGGGATGTTCTCATTGATACCTATTATAGCTTAATGGAAGAAAAAGATTCACTGACCTTAGAGCTAGGAGAAGCTGAACAGACCAGAGATGACCTAGTCGTGTGTGTGGTTGACCTGCAAGAAACCGTAGGAAACCTTGAAAAAGAAAATGAGACTCTAAGGTGCAAAATCAACTGTGTTGAGAACGAAAGAGACGACCTAATGGTAGTAGTTGTGAATTTTAAGGATACCATAAAAGGTCTTGAAGAGAAAAGGGAAGAGATAGAGAAAAAAAATAGTGAGTCAGAAAATGAGAGAGATGATTTAACTGTAGTAGTGGCAGATTTGAAAGAAACAGTAGAGAATCTAAGCAGTGAAAAGATGTGTTTGAACTTGAGAGTAGATACTGTTGAGCAAGAAAGAGATGATCTTCTAGTAGTAATCACAGATTTAGAAGAAACTATTTAGGGACTAAGGCTAGAACCTGGTTCATCAAGTGTAGATAAAGGGAAGGAAATAACTAGTGAAAAATATGTCAAGATTGAAAAGGAACTAAATGAGGTCAAAAATAGTCTGTGCAGTGAGGTTGAGAAAAACAAGGAGTTGCAAGCAGAAGTAAGCAAACTAACATCTGATCTTAAGAAATCCTTGAATTGAACTTGGTCCACAAACGCTGTCACTGCTATGCATTCAACAACTCTGGGAACAAGCAGGGAATCGGGTTTTAAAAGGAGAAAACTCCCTACAACCCTCACAGCAAGTATGTTACAGTCCCTTACAATTGGCTTTGTACCCACTGTGGGAACAACGGGCACTTCAAGGAAAGTTGCCCAGCCAAGGACCTATCAGTCCAGAAAAATAAGATGTTTGCTGGAGGAAGAAACACTAAGAAAGGACTTGGTCCCAGCAAGAAAAATCAACTCTTGTCGGCATGGACTATAAGAGTTCTTATTCATCCCTTTCCTAACTACAAGGGGACCAAACTTGTTTGGGTTTCTAAATCTAACCATTGATTTATTTGTGCAGGGATCAGTGAGGGGAACTGGGCTATAATGGATCATGGACAGCGGATGCTCAAAGCATATGACTGGAAATACCATGGACTTCCTCTCATTGAAAGCTCTGCAGAGAGGGGATGTATCCTTTGGAAATGGAAAGAAGGGATACATCCTTGGTGTTGGAAGAGTTGGAAGGTCTCTGGAGCACTCAATAGAAAATGTATACTATGTGGATGGCCTGAAATATAGCCTATTGAGTGTCTCTCAAATCTGTGATAAAGAAAATAAAGTGGAGTTCTTGTCCAAAGTGTGCACAGTTACGAGTCTAGTAACTGGGGAAGTAGTGTTGATATCCAAGAGATACAAGAACATCTACGTTGCTGATTTCAAATCTATAGAAGGAGGTGAGGTGAACTGCCTAAAGGCAGTTGAAGATGATGCTGAGCTTTGGCACAGAAGACTGAGACATGCCAGCTTCTCTCTGTTGAACAAACTAATAAAGAAGGACCTGGTTCGTGGTCTTCCTAATTCAAAGTTCAAGGATCACAAGGTATGTGATTCATGCGCAAGAGGGAAACAAGTGAAATCATCTTTTAAACCAAAGAAAGATGTTAGCACATCCAGACCTCTTGAACTCATCCACATCGATCTATGTGGACCAATGAGAATTCCAAGTAGAGGTGGAAAGAAATACATCTTTGTGATTGTGGATGCCTACTCTAGATTCACTTGGACATTGTTCCTTCATTCAAAAGAGGAAACATTTGAGGTATTTGCAGCCTTTGTCAAGAAAATTCAAGTGAAGATAAACATGAAAGTGGCATGCATCAAGTCTGATCATGGAACGGAGTTTGATAATGCATGATTTGATGAATTCTGTAATAAAAATGGAATCACACACAATTTTTCAGCTCCAAGAACTCCCCAGAAAAATGGTGTTGTGGAACAAAAGAACATGATTCTGGAGGACATGGCTGATCGCAAAAAATTTTTGGGTTGAGGAAATCAATACTGCCTGTTACTTGGTGAACATATGTATGATCAGGTCCTTCTTGAACAAGACCCCATATGAACTGCTCAATGGAAGAAATCCCAAAGTGACTCATCTAAGGGCTTTTGGCTGCAAATGTTATGTTCTAAATAATGGGAAAGATCAGCTGGGAAAGTTCGATGCCAAGAGTGATGAAGGAATTTTTCTGGGCTATTCCTCTCAAAGCAAGGCGTACAAAGTGTATAACAAAAGAACTCAATGTGTGGAGGAGAGTGTTCATGTACTCTTCAATGAAACTCCCTTCTCAAACAAGGACAACAACGGTGATGATCAAGACAACGAACCACTCTTGGTTCCAGGGAAATCTCCGATGTATCAAATGGCAAGGTTGATATGATGAGCCAAACAAAGGAGACAGTGGAAGGCAACTCAACCTCTTCCTCGGGACCTCATGAGGAACCTGGTAATCCTATCTCCCCCATAGAAGCTGAGGAAAGAGTTGGAGACGTAGTGGAAAGCACTCCTCAGGTTGCAGAACAGGAGTCACAAGGAAGCCCAACTAACATACCAAGCGCTTCCACTAGTCAGCTACAAGTTCCAAACTGGAAGCATAAAAACTCTCATCCTCTTGATAACATAATCACCCCTCTTGATTCCGGAATCCAAACTAGATAAAAAACTAGAAACTTCCTAGCCTTCTCAGCCTTTCTGTCCCAAATAGAACCCAAAAATATCAAAGAAGCCCCGAAGGATGCAGATTGGATCATTGCTATGCAGGAAGAGCTTCATCAGTTTGAGAGAAACAAAGTATGGCATCTGGTACCTCGACCTTCAGACAGAACCATCACAGGAACCAGGTGGGTGTTCAGGAACAAACTTGATGAGAATGGAAAAACTACCAGAAATAAAGCGAGGCTTGTGGTTCAAGGATACAACCAAGAAGAAGGGATTGATTATGATGAAACTTTCGCTCATGTGGCTCGCATTGAAGCCATTAGAATTCTCATTGCTTTTGCATCTCATATGGAATTCACATTGTTTCAAATGGATGTGAAAAGTGCATTCTTAAATGGATTCCTCAAGGAAGAAGTGTATGTCAAGCAACCCCCTGATTTTGAAAGTCATGTTCATCCAGAGCATGTCTTCAAGCTGGACAAAGCCTTGTATGGCTTGAAGCAAGCTCCCAGAGCTTGGTATGAAAGGTTGTCCAAATTCCTACTAGACAATGGATTCTCTCGAGGCAAGATTGACAACACCTTATTTCTGAAGAAACGAGGAAGGAACCTTCTTATAGTCCAGGTGTATGTTGATGACATTATCTTTGGGGCTACAGCAGAATCACTGTGTAAGGAATTTGCAATGCTCATGGGAAGTGAGTTCGAGATGAGCATGATGGGGGAACTGAACTTCTTCTTGGGTATTCAAGTGAAGCAATCTTCTAAGGGAACATGCATCAGTAAGCAGAAATATATCAAGGAACTGCTCAAGAGGTTTGATATGGAAGACTCCAAAGTGATTGACACACCCATTGCACCAGCTACCAAACTTGATATGGATGATTCTGGCTCTCCTGTGAATCAAACCATGTATAGGGGCATTATTGGCTCTCTTCTCTACCTCACAGCAAGCAGTCCAGACATTGTATTCAGTGTGGGATTGTGTGCAAGGTTCCAATCCAATCCTAAAGAGTCGCATCTGAAAGCTGCAAAGAGGATCCTACATTATCTCAAAGGCACACAGGACTTGGTGCTATACTATCCCTCAGGTGACAATTTCAATCTTATTGGTTATGCTGACGCAGATTATGCATGATACCTGGTGGATAGAAAAAGCACTTCAGGTATGGCTCATTTTCTTGGATCGTGCCTAATCTCTTGGGGCACAAGGAAGCAGAACTCAGTGTCCTTGTCCACAACAGAAGCAGAATATGTTGCAACTGCATCTTGTTGTGCTCAATTGCTGTGGATCAAACAACGACTGGAGGACTTTGGAGTGTTTATCGACAGCATTCCACTGCTATGTGACAATACCAGTGCTCTCAATATGGCAAGGGACCCGGTGCAACACAAGAGAAACAAGCACATTGATGTGAGACATCAATTTCTCAAAGACAATGTTGAGAAAGGACACATAAGTATAGGTTTTGTTGCACTGAAGATCAGTTTGCAGATATATTCACCAAGGCACTAGGCAGGGAACATTTTGAGAAAAATCGAATGGCTCTGGGCATGCTGAGATCACACTAGGGACCGGTTCTCCGTATTGGCTATGATTGTCTTACTCAGGTACAGATGGCTAAGGTGTTTTATGGTAAAGTCTAACTCACATCAATACCGTTGCAGGTAGACACGCATGATGCTTATAGAATTTAAAGAAATGGCATTGTAGAACACAAAGAGACTGAGCATTTTTTTTTTCTTCAAAAAAAAAAAAAAATCAACACACAACATCAAGTACGGGACCTGGTCCATGCTTCCCAGGTTAGTAGCTATGTGTATCCTATCCCTCTTTCTAAAAGTAACTGCATTAATTACTGTTGCCACACCGTCGCTATTTCAAAAGACACATCTATCACTCCACCCTTTCAAATCCCTCTGCTTATTTCCCTCTTCCCAAAATTCCTATCGCCAGTTGAACCAGTTCCTTCACCTTTCATTACTCTAATCACTATAAACTCCCTCTCCTCCAACCTATCTCTACACACTCACTCCTACGAACAACCCTCCAGTTTCTCTCTTTCTCTTACTTCCCTACTAACCTGCACCAATGGCCTCCTCAAATGAACTCTCCCCTTCCCTCACCACTGATCTCAACACCACTCCAGGGGAAGATCAGGAAACACCTCTTCTGGAGGAAGCCATCTCAGCCTCCACTCCATTATCTCCTCCACCTGAACCAGAAGCTCCTTCTTCCTTCTCTCCTCCAGTGGATTCCCCACAAAAAACCCTCACTACTGAAACCACCACTGTACCTCCTCCAGCGGATTCCCCACAAAAAACCCTCACTACTGAAACCACCACTGTACCTCATCCTTCCCTTATATCACCATCCGAGCCCTTCACCACTGAAGTCTCTCATGTCGCTGAAGTTTCAGAAGACGACCCCGATCAGTACATCAATTTCTCTTCGACTCCCATGGAATCTTCTTAAAAGGAGGCAGCAGAAAATATCATGGCCATCGTATCTGAAAACTCCCTCTCTGAAGGCACCCACTCTCCTCCTGCAACACATGGAGCATCGTCGTCCATCTTAGAGGAGGAATGAACAAGGGTCCCTTTTGAGTCTCCTTCCCATGAGGTCACACCTTCTAAACCTAGTGAGGGACCTGCTTCTACACCATCTCAGTCTCCTCAAGACTAGATCTTCTACACACCCTCACTTGAGTCCATTTCTCCGCGTGAGGAACCCATGCATGAGGATGATGAGGATGATATTGTGATGAGTGCTCGCTTCAAACTTCGTCACAACATTAGCACTCCAGCCCCACCTGTTAAGCGTCCCTCAACCAGGCTACAAAAGAAAGAGGTTGTCAATCTGGCTCTGGAAAAGAGTAAGAAGAGTAACAAAAAGAAGAAGAAGAGGCTGGTGAAGGATGGTCAAATAGTGGGGGACAAAGACATCCATGTGGTGGCAGTAGAGGATGACACTATTGAGGAACCTAGTTCCTTAGTAGAACGGAAGAAGTCTGAGTCTGGTCAACGTAATAAAAAGGAGTCTGTGACAAGTGATGTGAAGACCAAACAAAAGGTGGTCGGGGAGACAAGTGAGAGGAAATCTATATCTGCTAGTTCAAAAGGAAAATTTGTGAAGGTGTCAGGGAAAAGAAAGTGCCAGGAAGAAACTGCGATGGAACCTAGTACTGAGATGCCCATTCCTTGTAGTAGTGGGAAGTGGAAGGAAAATGTTCAAAACCAAAGTGTGTTGTGGGGTCGTACATTTGATCCTGAGATTCTAGAGATGCCTGGCATGCGTCAACTCATGACCATGGTTGAGTTCCAAAAGTGGGAACACCTGTTTAATGTGAGTAATCCTAAGGTCTATGAAGATGCTGTGAAAGAATTCTATGATACCCTCTTCACACCTAAAGATCGTCATGTTTGTGTATTGGTAGGGGTGTGGACATAGTCATTGATGACACTGCTCTAGGTGCACTTCTAGATGTTCCATCAGAAGGGTTATCCTCAGTGGATCCTAACAAGTCTGCGTGTAGCGGTGATTTTCGAAGAGCTATAGTTAAACCAGGGATAGTCCAGCAAGGGGAACGGGTTCACAAGAAGGCTATGTTGCCTGTTTACCAACTCCTCTTTGAGATGGTGAACAAAGTCCTTCTTCCCCGAGCTGAGCGACGCTCTATTGCTTCCCGAGCAGATTTGATTTTGATGGAAGTCATTGACGACTTCAAGCCTGTCAACTTGCCTGCTCTGATGATAAGTCATATGGATAAGGTTGTCTCGGTTAAGGATGAGAATCATGGTCTCCCCTATGGATTCTTTCTCACTCGCGTCTTTAAGCACTTCAAGGTTCCACTCAGCAATCCTCGGGTTGGGACTTGCAAGCAAAGCTTCTCCAAGACCACTCTTGAAGAATGAGAGTGCATTGAAAAAGTTGGGGGCAGTTCTTCGAAAATCTCTTAGATGATCAATGCCCTGAATGCTGCACATGATACGATCAAGAGGTTGAAGGCTCACAATGCCATCCTCGAAGTGTCCAGTCTAGTTGCAGAGGACCCTGGTGCGAGTAGTGCCTTAAATGAAGAAGTGGATCGCTTGACTAAGGAGAACACTGAGCTTAAGCAACAGGTGGAGAACCTCAAAGACAAGCTTCTCGAAGAGCAGTCTTCTGCAAATGCCCGCATAGACCTGGTCCTTCGAACCATCTCTGCTTCCTCCTCCAAGCCCTCCTCCTCTAGTGCCTCTTAGGATTTGTCCTCCCTAGCTCTTTTATGATGTGTTGTGGTTGTTAGTTTTTATGCTTCTTCTTTTTGTGTTTGGGATGTGGATTTCACCTAGCTGCTCCTACTTGACAAAATCCAAATGAAGTTCTTTGCTCCTAAAGTAGAGACTTCCTTTTGTTTTCAACTATTTCTTAATGCAATCAGTCTTTTTATGTTCTCGTTACTGCGTTTCTGCTTTACTATTCTGTTTCTATCATGTTGTGTGCACATAAGGGGCATGAGTTAACTGTATCGGACTTCCTTATGTCTTCTGCCTGGGTATGCCTTTTTATGATGCCAAAAGGGGGAATTTAAGGGGAAGCTCATCGACAAAGGGAAGTCAAGGGAAAGCTCATCGACAGGGGGCACATTGACAAATGGGAACTTGCTGGGAACCCGATCGATCATTTGTTATGTATCTACTGGTGTCAGTTTACAATTTTGTTCACATAACTGCTTCCCAACTTTAAAAGTTTGTCATCATCAAAAAGAGGGAAATTGATGGGCTATATTCTGTTTTGATGATCTAACAAACTTTTACGTGCCGAACTAGAAAAAGAACCTGATGTGTAAACAGCACAAGCACAAGCAGTTAGCTCCAACTCCAGGAATTCCGGATCATACAGTACTGGATGAGGATGGACCAGCTAAGGGACCTGATCCCTTAGCAGACTCGCAGAATAAAGTACAAGCCAATTTGACAGCTGTAAAAAGCTGTGACAGAAAAGGTGATTGCCTGATACTGTTCACGCTACAGTGTAGCAACAGTGCAACAGTCACTTCCTAGTGGTTGAGCCGTGAACCTTCAAGATCTTTGACATCTTTCTTGGAATGTGTAATGGTGTATAATATCTTGAAGAAAGAAGAACAACATATTCACTTGAGCATTTACTATTATTCTTCAAGCATTGAAGATCTGCCCAGCAATTGAAAGCTCAAGTGTGTCAAGAACAAGAAGACAACTCCACTAAAGAGGATCATTTTCACTGTGTGTCTTAGGCGTCCATTAGTTGAGTTGTAATCTTGTGTTTTGCTTTTTATTGCATCCTATCTTGCTTTCTAGGAAGCCTTGTAATAGGAACTCTAAAACCGTATTTCATTCATGATCTTGCGTGACTAGGGTTAGTCATAAGTCAAAGTCTTTGTAGCTAGAAGAGTTACAAAGTAGCTTGTAGTAAGTACTATAAGTTAGTGTGTGAAAGTTTTTGTAAGAGTGCTTTACAAAGTGACTTGTAATAGTGTAGATTACAAGTTAGTGAAGTTGAAAACCTACAAGAGTAGGTTATGGTTTTTGTCCCCTTAAAAGGGATTTTTCCACGTAAAAATCTCTTGTCTCCTTACTCGTTTTTTAGCACGTAGTTCTGTGGAAACTAGTAGAGCACATGATCTCTCTACTGGTTGGTGGACGCTAACAAACATTCAATGTCCGAATCAGCTTATGCGACCTTAATTAATTTGATAGGTACCTATTAATTTCCACAAACTTATATATCGAATTTGGACAGATATTTGATGGGAGTCACCAACAATCAAAATAGGTCGCTAATATATGTCCATCTCAATTAGGAGACAAGAATACAGTGGACAAATCTCACAAATGTGAAGTCATTTTCTAGTTATTTACTCCATCAGCTAAAGCTGGCAAGTGTGCGTTCAGCTTTCGTCGTGAAATAGACAAAGCTATGAACATAGGGTTGACGAATAAATATCGTACGATATAAGATTACGAACAAAGATACTTTTCAAAAATATTGACTTTCACAACTAAGGTTACGTTGGAGTATACAAATGTATATCAAAGATATATCTATCTATCTATATTATTATAAAAGTATGAATATAATGTCGGATTACAAAAATAACCTTATAATATTAAGCATAATAACTCACAATAAAAGGACATAACCAGAATTCTAAACATTTGTAATCATATGAGTTTTAGTACATAATACTACAAGTTAGGAATCATATATGATTACCTTTAGAAATCGTATTAGTATAATTAATTTAGAGCATAGACATATAAAACTACATGTTAGCATATAAACCTAATATCTTTAGGAACACATTTGGTTTTCTATTAGTATAATTACTTCCGGAATAGAGACATACTTTTAGTCATGTAATCCTATTACTTTTAGGATATACTTCTTTAAAATTTCTATTACTAACTTAATTTGAAAACGTATTATAATGTACTAATTTAATTTGAGAATGTATTATATTGTTCAATTCATTTAGAAAAATGAGAGCCTATATTATTGACAATATAGATAGACCAAAATAGTCCTAAAATATTAAATAGAAGAACTCATAGGGAAAGAAATAACTAAAAGAGCATATTTTTCGGATTACAATACCTTCTCTGTTAATTTTTTAATATTTAATATTTTAAAATTTAAATTTTATCTATTAAATTCTTATTAAACATATATATGAAGGTTTAATAAAATCAATTTCATAAGAATCCTCCATATTGACAGTGCATTACCCCTCCATAATATCCAATACTAAAAGAAAACAAAAGTAATATTAAACGGATTGCGTAAACCGTTGAAATTGAGAAAAAATATCTCCATAATATAATTTTATATTATAATTAAACTATTTTCCTACTCATGAAATAGTATATTTTTTAATTAATTTTTTGTGTAATATTGAAAAATATATCCAACTATTAAACAACAACTAAGAAAATATTTAAAAATACAAATGTGTGAGAAATAGAAAGAAAAATGGTTGGTAAACGTCAATACTACTAACGATTCTGCAAACATAAAGATTTAAAAGTAGAATTTCAAATCGATCTTTTTACTCTTTGAAAAGAAAACTTATGGTGGGTAAAATTATAATTAAGATTAAATCTTCAAAACAAGAGTAACAACAACAACGACCCAGTAAAATTCCACAAAGTTGGGTCTGAGGAGGATAGTGTGTACGCAGACCTTACCTCTACCCCGATGGGGCAGAGAGGCTGTTTCTGATAGGCCCTCGGCTCAAGAAGACAAAAATAAAACAAGAAGAGATAATATATCAGTATCATCAAACAGAAACCATAAAATAAGTACAACATCATAAAAATCATAAAATAAATGACATGTAATAATAATAACCAGTAATTAAGGCTCGGCGCTATGAAAAATAGAAAGGATAGTGTGGACACAAATAATTAAATCTTTCAATTAATTATTTAGTAAGAGAATCCAATTCAATTATTTTTTAAATGTATCATATGAGTAAAAATATTTTTCAAGTTAAGAAAAATCTTATGATACATAAATTTATTCCATTAAAAGAGCGGTAAAGATTAAAAAATTAGAACACAAAGTAAAAAAATGCTATTATAGTATTAAAAATTAAACAGACAGAAAGGTGTATGTTGAAGCACAATCAAAGCTAAATCCTGAACAAGAACAAGCTTTCAAGACTATATTATAAAGAGTCGACTCTTATAGCGGGATTATCCTTTGTGGATGCCTCCGGCGGAATGGAAATAATATTCTACGTCATGCATTACTTGCAAATGTCACATCAAGAGGCATGATATTGTTAGGAATAATACCAATGGTGTACCAACAACGATTTTGTCATGAGACCACTCATTGTAGATTTGATATATCTATTCAAACAACTTAAATAACCATCACAAATATATCAAAGCACAACAACAATGCTAAATTTATAAGGAAAGGAAAATTGATAATATGGGATGAAGCGTAGAAAAATTGATAATATGGGATGAAGCGTTTATGACTAAGTGTTAAATGATTGAAACAATTTCCCCTTGAGATATATTGGATACCAGTCAACCATTTGGTGAAAAACTAATGGCTTGGAAGGTGATTTCTGTCAAGTACTATCAATAGTTACAAAATTAACAAAAGCAGAGACTGTAAAAACTAGCTTGCCAAAATTGTACTTATGGCCTCAAAGGAAAAAGATTCACTGACAAGAATATAAAGTAAGACAGATCCAATATTTAGTAATTTCTTGCTTCGTGTCAGAAACGAAGAAGAACATTTAATAAAAGATGATTTGGTTCTTCCAAAACACTTGGTTATCAATCCCAATTGTAATTGTAGTGCATTTAATAAGGAAAATATTTCTATCAATAGATTAATACAATCAGTGCAAATTGCATGATAGAAATTAAAAAGTTATCTTAGCTAGCAGAAATGAATATATTGATCAACTTAATAAAAGATTGATTGCGAAATTTTATGGTAAAAATAAGATATTTTTCACTTTTTGACTCAGCAAAATAGGATGCCAGTAATTATTACTTTGAGGAATACTTAAATACTTTAATACCAAATAGTCTTTCTACTATATATTTTTGTTGTCAAGTTTATTTTTTCTTATATATACTACTATCACCGTATATGTAATAAACTAAGTTGAAATTGATCTTCAATTGCATATAGATTGATTTTGAAGAAAACTATGTCCATCACACTGCTGAAAAGCTTAGGTCCGCTGAATAGCTTATGTAATAACACATAGATGGTATATAGAAGTTTGGATAATAATGTCATACATGCAAAAATTATGATACTGGTCAATGTGTTTCTAAGTATATTTTTATTCCCGAATTCAACTTTCGTCGTCCGATACTAAAGAATATTCATTTAAATTTATGTGAAAATAATTTTAGATATGTTTATATTTTGCAATTATAATAAATAAAGCACAAGGACAAACATACAAAATATTGAACTATATTTATCGTAATACGTTTTCTTGCACGAACAATTATATGTTGCATTTTCAAGAGGAATATCAATATCGTCAACAAGATTCTGGTTATGGCAGAGCAACCAAAGCATTAGAAGGAAACATACACAAAAAGAAATCATCTACAAAGAAATATTCGGTAAGGTACCATCAAATTAAATACTTTTAAACTATAATACGTAATTATCTAACTAACATGACTAAATTAACCATTTGTTTAAGTTCTAATGATGTCCTTTTATTTTGAATTCACATATTATATTAATGTAATAATAATTTTCGGCTTTTAAATAATTTAAATGATTAAATCATCACGTGCCATTATTAACGTACATATATTAGTATTATATATAAACCTAAACCAATCATTGAACAAGTTTTGTCACTTTTTGCAATGTCATTTTAAAATTTTTATTCTAATAAATACTTTTTTTGATTCACATATTTAGGACACGTGTGCTTTTCTAGGAGTATTTGAACTTACTTTGAAGAGGTTAGAACTGTTTAATTGAATAAGGTTGAAGGGAGGAAAGGAAAACAAGAAAACTTAAGGATGTGAATGCGAGTACAACTGTTTGTTTCACGCGTTTTCCGACAAAGAAATACACTCTTTGTGCCATATCAGCATTTAGGAGATTTAATTCTGTTTCAAAAATGTCTCGGGTCATTGAATTTTGTTATTTGTTATTCAAAAGTTAATTTTTTTTTATTACGTAAAAATTATTCAATTTTGTGTTCATTACATAAAATTTACTTTTCTTTCTTTTGTTACACAATAATCATTTTACTTTGCTCTAGTTATCACAAAAGTCATATTTTTACTGAAAACGTCTATTATACTCTTGATATTATATAAACCTTCATATTTATGTAATATCTTCTATATTATATATTATATAATATATTTTTACTTATATATTTTATTTATAAATAAAATAACATAAGATTATTTTATTTATTATTTTTATAATATATTCATATATTTAATTTTTTCTAACTTTAATTTTCAAGATGTATTATCAGATATATCGTGATTTTTTTTCTTTTCTCTAGATTTTACTCGTACGTTGGGACAAAATTCGAATCAGTATCAATAGTACAAAATTGAAGGGACATGTTCCACGTGGACCTAAATTGGACATCTAAGCAGTAAGCATAGAGAATACGTTGCCTCTACGTTACTGGAAATTTATGCTTTGACATTCGGAATTGTCCCTGTCAAAGCATAAAAAATAAAAAAAATTATTTTATTAGTCGTAATAGTAGTTATTTCCACCTCAAACCCTCAAACTTGAGAGGAGAAACAATTTACCCATTAAAACTAAGGTAAATTTCAGAAATGATTATATAATTATAATTTTTTTCATTTAAGTCATATAATTAAAATTATCACTAACTCAAGTAAATACCATAGCAATTGGCAGACACAACTTTCCGATAGTATTCTATATTTTTTTTTTTTAATAAATAGTCCAATTAAAGAGAAATGATCCAATCCAATCCGAACCGATCTAATATTCATATACATAAATTAGAATAATACTAAAATTTCTTTCCCAATATACAAATTACTTCTATCTTTTATTTTCTTTTTGAAAATACATATTCTCCGAGCTCTCAAGCAGGATATTGCTTATTCTTTTTTTGTTTCCTGTTGTTGCCTAGTAAGCAATATTTTGTCTACTGGTATTACTCAGTAGCAAAATTAATAGGTGATTAATATATATTATATGGCTTTTCCTAAGTAATTTTTTTTTTGCTTTCTTTGTAGTATTTTGCATGAGATTCTGATAAAGGGGGTAAACGAATATGAATAACCAGATATTTGAAACAATAATACTATTAATTTGAATGAAAATCATGAAAAGAAAAATAAAAGATAGAAGTATCGTGTATTTTGGAAAAATAATTCACTTTTATTTATTTTAATTTATATATATGGATACTGGTTCGGATTGGATTAGGTCATTCCAATTTTAATTGGGTTATTATTTATTAGACTAAAAATTAAAAAATTAAAAATTGTGGAATACTACCGAAAAGTTGTGTTTTCTTGTTACTATGATATTTGTGTGAGTTAAGTGGAAGAATTATGATTTTACTGTTAGAAAATATAATTATATGACTTTAATTTAGTTTAAAAATCACAATTATACGACTATTTAAGAAATTTACCCCTTAAAACTATAATAGGATATGATACCCTTTTATAATGATGCATTGTAAGTATATATTAGAAAAGTTTCGGATTGTAATGAAAATCAGAACGTAGTACAAAGTGCCACTAGAAGCACAACTTTTATAGTGATGCACATTAATTATATAAATAATTATCATGATCTTTTGCACTAATAAAGCAACCACGATTGAACTTGAACTTCTTAGAACTAAAGGATTAATGATACATTTAGAACCTTTCTCCCATGAAAAGAATCATCCAATAACACGTGAATATATACTTATCTATATCATAAAATAAAATAAATTAGATTCTCCTTTCTTATTTGTTATTTCATAGTTATTAACTTTCTTTTTAAAAGATCTTTTTTAGGGTGGGATAAACTTGTAAACAACGAAAAAGGACAGAATTGAAACCTTATATCTAAATAACATAAAAGTAAAATTTGTTCTTACTAGATTTTGTAATTTTAATCCAAAGTTGAACTTATAATTTGCTTGTCAATCGTAATTGCCATTTAAAAGGAAGAAGGATGATTGAGTTGAAACTGGAAACAGCGGGGCCAGAATGAAGCCAACCATATTTCCCTATTTTATACGGCAGCATATAGAATTTAAGCTACTTTTCCACATAAAAATGATTAGACTAGAGGAACAAATATTTACTCAGAATTTGGAGTCGTCTTTGTTAGGGAATGCTTTACTCCCGATGTAAAATTTTGCGACGCGAATTTAAATTTAGTCGGACCCTAATATAGATACTGAACATTGGGTAAAAATCAAAAAAAACAACTTGAATTTCGAACCACTTTGAGGTCGTTTGGTAGCTGGTTAGGAGAAAAATTAAACATGTATTGGGGCAACACAACTTATACAATGTTTGGTAGACGTTAGTTATTTTGTACAAAATTCAACATAGCTAATATCATGATTGGTTGTCGTTTTATAATTCGACACAAATAATATGTGTATAAGTTATGAATCAATTTATGTATTAGTTTATGCGGGGTAGAAGATAAAATAACTAATACATATATTAATAATACATTTATAAAATGTTGAAATGACAATTTACTCCTGTCACTTTACATAAAGACTTCCTTCGAATCAAACCCTTTTGGAGAGCAAGCATGAAAATACTGACGCCTCACCGCTAGACACTTTCTCTTCTCAATCTATTAGAGACAAAATTAATAAATAAGCATTTACTTTAAAATTTATATAATATATATTAATTTTTAATACAACAAACTAAATATTCAAAAAAATAATTCATGCATAACAAATCTATATATAATTAATCCCATGATTACTTATTCCGTCATAACTAATATCTGTATAACTCTAACCCGCAACCAAACAATCCTTTATGTATAAAATAAGATAGATATTGATAAAAGACTATAGGATGAAGAGGAGAAGTTTTATTGTGTGCCTCATATAACTGACATTAGTTGTGTGAGGCTTCTTTTTGTTTCACAAGTTTATGGACCCCAATCTTTATGAGACACCACAATAAAATTTTCGGACGAAGAGATAGTATTTGGCTTTTATTTTGGACCTCAACTTTAATTTTCTTGAGAAAGTGTACTACTACTATTAAGTACGGAGTACTACGCCAATTACCAAAACTCAACCTTAACAAACTCGAAAACTACCTACGACCAAACCTTGTAAAACCATCCACCATCCTCCATGTCAGCTCAACCACCAAAACCAACCCATAATTCTCAACTCAAACCCATTTCCCCGCGCTTTCCACTTTCCGACACCTCCTCCGCCGCCCACCGTCGCGTCGCCATTGCCGTCGACCTAAGCGACGAAAGTGCTTACGCCGTCAAATGGGCCGTACAGAATTACCTCCGCCCAGGAGACGCCGTCATTCTCCTCCACGTCCGACCAACTTCCGTCCTCTACGGTGCAGACTGGGGCTTCTCCCCAAGTAACCAGGAACAAAGAATAGAACAAGATTACGATAATTTAACCAGCACGAAAGCTACCCAATTGGCCTTACCTCTAGTGGAAGCTAACGTGCCATACAAAATTCACATAGTGAAAGACCGTGATATGAAAGAAAGGCTTTGTTTGGAAGTGGAGAGGCTGGGATTGAGTGCTATGATTATGGGAAGCAGAGGATTTGGGGCGACGAGTAGTGGATTTATTAGTAAAGGGAAACTTGGGAGTGTTAGCTATTATTGCGTTCACCATTGTATTTGTCCAGTGGTTGTAGTAAGGTACCCGCAGGAAGATGGCGACGGAGGAGTGGAGAAGAAGGCGGTGGTTGAGGCTGAGCTGCCACCTGTGCCGGAGGAGGAGCTAGAATATCATGATGCTGATGATGAGTTAACTAAAGGTACAATCTTTAATCCATTTTACTATTAACTCTTTAAAATTATTTGCATACAATCATGCTAATTAAATGGTAATTGTTGGTAATTTTAGATAATAGAATTGATATGTAATCTTGAATAAACGGTAAGGTAATCCAAGCAAAATTATGCTAATACAGGCAGTGTATAAAACTTAAATTCTTTCTCTCTCACACACATATAGACACATTTTTCTTGGTTTATATACTAAAATGTTTGCTTGTGCTGAAAAGTGCTAAAATGCAAGGAATGATCAAAGTCTTCAATGGAGAAATATTCTAGAAGAGTACTGGAAAGAATCGGTGAGCTGAGAGAAATGAGCAAGCTGCTGTTCTATTGCTTTCTTCTCCGATATATACTAGAACAGAAGTAAGAAGAGGACTATTGTGCAGTAAATGACTAATCTATCCTTAACTTACAATTAAAAACTTTAACTAATCCTAACCACCTAACTAACTCTATCGCTTGCGTGGCACATGCCATATTACAATATGCCCCCTCAAGTTGGAGGGTGCAAGACGTTGAACACTCCAAGCTTGCCAAGTAAGTGAATATGATGAGCAGTCCCTAATGCCTTGGTCAGTAAATCTACCTACTGCTCCTTAGTGTTGATATGTATTGCCTTAATTGGTCCTTCCTTGATTTTGTCTCGAATAAAATGGTAATTTATCTCTATATGCTTAATTCTTTCGTGAAGAACATGATTTGCTGCAAGTTGAATAGCTGACTTGCTATCACTACAACAAACACAATAATATACCCAATATTATCCCACAATGTCGGGTCTGGGGAAAGTAGTGTTTACGCAGACCTTACCCCTACCTTGTGAGGATAGAGATGTTGTTTCCAATAGACCCTCGGCTCAGGAAAGCATAAGCACCACATTAATAAAAATATAGACAAGAAGAGACAGTACCAAAAAGTTATATAAAAGTAAAATAAAAACAACAAGACAATAAGGTGATCAACAATAAAAGAAAATAACGGTTAGTCACAAAAACCTACTACCAACAGAAAGTGAGACCGCGTGCCAATACTAGTGTTATGAACACTCTAGACTACCTACTCTACTACCCTAATTCTTGACCTCCATACCTTCCTATCAAGGGACATGTCCTCAGTCAGTTGAAGTTGCACCATGTCTTGTCTAATCAAATCTCCCCACCTCTTCTTTGGCCTGCCTCTACCTCTCCGTAGGCACTCCAATGTCAACCTCTCGCACCTCCTCACCGGGGTGTCTGTGCTCTTCCTCCTCACATGACCAAACCACCTAAGTTGCGCTTCCCGTATCCTGTCCTCAATAGGGGTCACACCCACCTTATCGCGAATAACCTCATTTAAGATCATATCTAACCTGGTGTGCCTGCACATCTATCATTGAAGACTGTAATTGGTTGAACTATACCCACATCACACCCAGCTCCTTGAATAAACCAAGTAACCAGGTTACTTCAGCAATGTTGGCTGCCATACTTCTGCACTCTGCCTCTACTGAACTCCTTGAAACAATTTGTTGTTTCTTTGACTTTCAAGAGATCATTGAACCTCCAAACGTTATAACATAATCAATGACTGATCTCCTAGTATTTAGACATGCAACCCAGTCAGAGTCACACCAACAAGTGAGTGTCTTTGCATAATCAGACCTCATCAAAATTCCTTGTCCTGGAGAATTATTCAAACATCTTACAACCCTTAAAACAGTATCCTAGTGAGACCTCTTTGGTGTTTGCATAAACTGGTTTAATGCCTGCAATGCATAGTTGATGCATGGCCTAGTGACGGTGACATATACAATCTTCCCAACCCGTCTCTTATAAGCACTAATGTTCTGCATAGGTTGATCTCTTATAACCCCATTTGCCTGATCATACTCCATTGAGGTCAATTTTGAGTTTACTTCCAATGGCGTACTTGCAGGTTTGGCTCCACTTAGCCTCATGTCTGAGATTAGTTCCAGTATATACTTCTTTGATTCAACAACATTCATCTCCTAGATCTCAGAACTTCAATTCCTAGGGAGTATTTAAGCTCTCCTAGATCCTTCACCATGAAACTTTGATGCAGTATATCTTTACCTTTCTTGATTAAGATAGAACTACCACATGTGATGAGGAGGTCATCTATACCAAAATGACCACTATTCCCTATTGACTTCTCAATGTTAATAATGAGTAATCATGATGACTTCGCACAAAACCTGCCTTCAATAAAGTTTCAGTCAACTTGATATTCCACTTTCGTGAGGTCTGTTAAGTCCATATAGGGATTTGAGCAATTTGCATACCTTGTGATATCCTTGCCTTCTGAAGCCCTCATGTAACTCCATGTACACTTCTTCATTCAAATCTTTTTGTAAGAATGCATTATAAAACATCCAATTGAAATAGGTTCCAACCTCTTGATGCAGCCAATGAAATAACAGAACTCACAATGATCGTTTTTGCCACTGGTGAGAATGTATCATGGTAGTCTAAACCTTCCCTTTGGTTGTATCCTTTTGAAGCCGACCTTTCCTCAAATCTCTCTATTTCTCAATTTGCCTTGAACTTGATTTTGTACACCCATTTGGATCCAACAGTGTTCTTGCCTGCTGGTAAGTTCACTATCTCCCGTGTGTTGTTATCTTCTAAAGCCTTTACTTCTTGCTTCATAGCTGCTATCCACATGTTATCCTTCACTGCTTCCTTGAATGTTTGCGGTTCTGTTAATTGAGAAAACTTGGACAAGTAACATTGATAGCTTTTGTTGGTCTGATCACAGGTCAGGTAGTTTGAAATGGGATAATTACAACATGTGGTCTTCATTATTGTTACATAGTCTTTCATCCATATTGGCTCCTTAACTTGCCTTGTGGATTTTCTATCAGGTTTTAAGTTTTTGTCACCTTCATCTTCCTGCATGTTGTTTGAAACTGCATCATCATGATGTTCATCACTCTGTATACCTTCATGAACCTATGCAATGCCCATATCCTCCACATATGGAGAAACTTCCTGCAGAACTTCATGCATTCCACCAGTCTCCTGTAGTGGCGGTAGATTTTCCTACAGATCACCCTGTCTGTTGTCCTGCACACCCATCTCTTCTTCTATTTATGTTGAGGAATTTGTATCATGCATACTACTGCTTGGTTGTGTATGCATAGGTGAGAACTGCAATGATCCTACCTCTACATATTCCTATGCACGCAAAGAATTATCGTCATTTTTCTTAGCAAATGGAAACTCTGATTCCTTGAATATAACATCTACTCGTAAAGAACTGCTTTGTGGCTAAATCAAGCATAATATAGCCCTTTTGTGTTTCAGAATATCCCATGAGATTGGGTACTTTGACCCTCTCTGCAAACTTGTCTTCCATGATCAAATTTGTTGCATAGCACAAATAACCCACAACTCTCAAATGTGTAATATTAGCCTTCTTGTGGTATAACAGTTCATATGGAGTTTTGCACCCTAGAACACTGGATGACAATCTATTAATCAAGTCAGGTTACTATTGTTTTAACACACATTCCCCAGTATCTTATTGGAACTTCTCCCTGAAATTCCAAAGCCCTTGCAGTATCAAGTATATATATGTGCCTTCTCTCCACTATGCCATTTTGTTGTGGAGTATAAGGGCAACTGCTTTGATGAATTATTCCAAGACATGTTAACAACTCTAAACATTATGCATTAAAAAATTTAGATCCATTATCTGATCTTACCATTTTAATCACAACACCAAACCGGTTTTGAACCATGGTAATGAGGTGTTTTATTGTCACTACAGCTTCAGATTTTAGCTGCAAAAAGAACACCCATGTATATCTAGAGTAATCATCCATAACTGTTAAGAAGTACTGCTTCTTATCAAATGTAGCAATTTTATAAGGCCCTCATAGGTCCATATATACAAGATGAAACACTGCATTTACTCTAGAATTGCTTAGTGGAAAATTCAACCTAGTCCGCTTTGCAAGTAGACATATCAAACAATTGTCTTGTGACATCTTGTTGTCATTATTATGTAAACTTATTACATGCTTCATTAATGATAAAGATGGGTGACCTAGCCTGTTGTGCCATACTTCACATGAATCTTTACATGTCCTGCTCACAACATTAAGTGTTTTTGTTCCGCTATACATTCCTCTAAACACATATAAGCCTCTTATTTCTCTATCAATCCATTTCACCTTGTCATTCCAAAGATCCTGAAAGACACAAAAATCAGGAAAGAAGTTGGCATTACATTTCAGCTCTTTTGTTAGCTTTGCTACAGAAAGTAGATTAAACTTGAAGTTGGGAGCATAAAGCACATATCTAATTTTTCTCCTATCTAATAATGTTGTACTACCAATATGAGCAATATCAGCATGTTTCTCAGTTGGAAAATGTAACCTATCTCTATAAGTTTTTCTTGTACACTTAATACCTGGTAGTAATTCTAAATCGTAAGTAATGTGATGGGTCAACCCATTCCTTCTCCCATGTTTTCTGTGTAAAGCTGATCATCAAACAATTATCTTCACCTACCTTGCCATATTTTATGCTCCCCAGATTCTTTGTTCAATAGACTCACAATTTGATTGTATTGATCATTGGTGAAGTAATGATATCCCTTGTTCTCAGCAGCTCCAGAGGAGCTATCTCCTATATCCTGCATAGATGATGCACCTACATTTGCATTATTGATCATATCCATGGGTTCTCTTCTCCGACCACTTGGTTTACCAGCACCATTGCCACCAAGCTTGCCAATATTAGAATTATTCCATCCAGGCTTACCAGCATTAGTGCCATTCCAACCATTTTGATTCCCAGTATCAGGAATCTGCTGCCAATATCCTTGAGTCTTTACTCCTTCACCATATCTTCTTTTTGGAACAAATTCAACAGGGTATCCAATGAGCTTGTAATAATTCTCTTTAGTATGTCCTTTTAGATGACATAATTCATATTGAAGGTACTTTCTCTTCCTCTTCCTGCTTGCATAGCTAGTGGCTCAACTTTATCAGTGGTTACTAATTTCACAACCCAAAATTCGTAAAAGGTCGTGATGGCGCCGGACACCACTGTCGGGCAAGCCAACACTAAATAGTTAATTAAATTCTCATTTTAATAATTTTAAAATCCTAAATTTCCTTCAACTTAACTAGTAAAAGATAAACTTTACAGAATAATAATAATGTTTTCGAATTTCAATAATGAATATCCCATAATCACCCCAAAACCCGGTGTCACAAGTGCATGAGCATTTACTAGGAAATAAAATAAATACAATAACTGTGCGGAATATAAATTTTTGGACAGAAAAGAAAATACAAGTACTGGGAAGGAGACTTTTCTGGCTGCAGATCGTCTCATAAGATGTAGCTCACCTAAGTCTTTGTATCAACCACGCCCACAAGGCCACTAGACATACATGCATGTACAACAATGTACAACAAGTGTAGTATGAGTACGAAAACAACGCGTACCCAGTAAGTCTACTCTGGAGTTGTCTGAAATCACTGTTTAACACCTCGTGCACCTGCCCCGGGCTACCATAACTCAGTTGAGCACATTAGCTCGAGATAACTGAAGATTTTTCCCCTTTTACTTAGCCAAATAGACCTTAGATCTCAATTCCAACATCCGAAATTCTCCGCCAGGCCTGCTTCCGTCATACGAACATCGTATCAACCTCTATGCGATGCACCAATACATGGTTGCATACATTTGCTGAATCCAACTATGCACTGCGTAACTTACATGACCATAGTAACCTCATCTGATAACAATAGCCGAAATTTCACAAATCTGATGCTCACAATGTACCTCAAGGCATACATAAGTCTTGTTCCAACTCTTGCAATACCGCCACGATGGAAGAGATGTGTAGAAATTCATAACCAACTGCCAAGTCAACAAATTATTAAATCTCACCTCTTGACTAGAATCATCACCCCATTATGAACCAAATAATGGTATTTGTTCTATAATATGCTTCATATAATCCGATCGCACTGATCCCAAATCCAATAATCTCGTCTCACCCAGTACGAGCTGCTCAGGAAATAAGCCACTTCTGACACGACCAAAGTCTCATATGATGCCATAATGTGCCAACAAGCTACCAACTCGAATGTGATACATAAGGAAAACGAACTCTGGAAAGGACTACTCAACCCATGCAACTAATTAGACAACAGAGAAGGTGTTATGAACCTTCCCCAGAAAATGGAAAACAAACACACAAAAATAGTTGTAGGGGACTGTACTTAACATCACACTGTTGCGGCGTGCAACCCGATCCAAACAACATACCTGTGGCGGTGTGCCACCCGATCCACATATAAAATCTATATAAGGAGATACTTACCGAGCTAGAATGCTCATTACCACAAAATACCCGAATATCGGCCACAAGCACGCTAAGTGCATAATACCATCCCTGGGGAGACAGATAGCGTCGTATGCTACCAAGCTCAAGCACCGCTAATGTGCAATATATGATCTGAATCTCGAGATACATCCTGCTCACATAACACCATCACTACGCGGAACCTCAACACATATGAAATTTATCAAGTTATTTCACAACTCACACGTCACAATATAGTATTACACGAAATAGCCGACGATGAAATAACATCCAACGTCCGCACACTCCTCCGTAAGGAGAGACATGCTAAAATGAACACATCCGACCTGATATAGAACCTATATTCACATTTAGATCCATCCACGGACCTCAAGCCGATTCTGATCGCACCATACCAGGCTAATAACCTTTCAAGGGTCCATAATAACCCCTTTTTTTCAACACATAAGAACAACCATCATATCCGGAACAAACTTCCACAATCCACGACCAATGAACCGAGCGCCCTCCAGGCATAAATTCTCAAATTAGTGATATTACCACAATCTTCATACTTGGTTTCAATCTTCAATCAATCAAGTGACTACATGTCATACTTTTACAATCTTCCTGTGGGACACGCTCCCCCGACCTTCCGCACCCGACAACGAGTTTGCACATCCATACTACCGGGCACACAAACGTTGTAAGGACATTCAAGAATCGCAATCAGTATGCAAAGCCTCTCACACTCGACACCGATCTCAGGTGCCACTAAAGACAACACCAGCTTATTCTAACATCTAAATCCTTTCTCGCCCGTCCGAGCTCGTGCTATTCTTGCCAATACCAAATCGAAATCTTGAATCCTCAACTTTCGAATCCCATGCTACTTGATGCACTTAATCACGCCAATGCGCAAGAGTATAGGAATTTCATCATAACTCCTGAACCACTAATAGGGTAAACACTTCACCATGTAGAAACATTCTATTTAACTCATTTCAAGAGAACCATTGCAACACGTGGCTGAATTCTCATATCCGCAGAAAATACCAACCTCAAGTAGTGGTCTAAACCACCATAACTCTTCCGGGATCCATCTACACATAACATGGCATAATACTTGAATTCCTCCAAATAAATCAATTACGGCGGCCATCAAGCCTATCACGTACCGCCACAAATTACATGCATAACTTAACGCGTTAAAGGAACTGATCATTGCCACCATCATGCCAATTCAACCATTGTTAGCCGACTCATCTTTTCCCAATCTATTCTTAACTTGCCTGAGAAATAATAATAGCTCCATTCATTACATCACGAACCTAAATCCGCACTCATCCCAAGTGACCTTATTTCACAAGACCACACTATCCCAAATCCCACGAACCATCCCATACCCTCCTTGTGCGCATATTCGCATCTTTCACTGGTACACCCATTCTGATAATTCCTCTATGAGTCCGAAGTCATTTTCTCTCATTCCTCCAAATGCTACACTGCAAGCCGAAGATGTCACAGAACACTCCAAGCCCCTTGTCATAATCCGCTGCAAAAGCTCGATTCTTAACCATACTGCGGGCTTGAAATCCTTAGGCACCGCATTTTAACTTTTGAATACACTAGGACTGTTGTTGAGAGTCACCCACTCTTACTTGGTCCCGAATATAATCAACTCCAAGGCTCTACTAGCATGAACCGATAAGGCCTAATATAGAACACATTCCTCAATCATTTCCTCAATCACCACTAATGTTTCCTTTCCCTAAGTCGTAATAGCACACCAATACACCAATGACCAGAAACCTCACAAGTAGATAACCAGGCAATCCAATTGTAGGCGGTGGGCCTCTCCCACTTAGCTCGAAGCTACCATTGCGTAACTCTGGAAACCACCAAGGTTCATTCTTCCTCTCTGACAAGACCTCGCGCCGTCGACTTGCCAAATTCCTCGAAACCTTTCAACGATGTTGCACCGAGCACAATCACTATGAAACTAATAAACCATCCCGAGTCCATGCCCATTCACCAGTTGTACAAACCTGTTCACTCCCCATTGACATCAACTAAAGGTCCGACAACACATTCGAATCCAAAGTCATGTTGTATCCTTCTTCATATCAAGTAACTCATTCGTGTCGTATCTGATATTCCCCGTATAATAGCCAATATTCCAAATTAAGTCCATAGACCTAGTCACCGTCCATCATGAATCCCAAATCACTCTAAACTTTCCTCAAGGCGTGTGGTCATCCTACCTCAGAACACATATGCTACTCTGCCACTCTCCCACTTTGGTCAAACTCACTCCTTTAAGAAACTTCTCGACTCCTATTTCTCTCACTTGGCCTTCTAGAAGTTTATCCACCGGAAGTTACCTCCCACATGTCCTTCCTCATCCTTCACTGCCCAGTTGTTGCCTTAAGTCAAAATCCATCTCTGTAGCACTTGAACCAATAGATCGCTACCAACTTTAAACCTCTCTGAAGATCATCTTACTCGAGCCGTCAACATTAGAAATACTCATTTAATCCTGAACCAACGCACACTGCGATCTTTGATAGCTGCTTCTCCGGCATTATTTCACACTACTCTGCCCCGAAGGCAAACTGATGAAGACCATAACACCGACGAACTTCACACATTCAACAAGGAGAATGACGCCACATCCCAGATGAAAATTCCACCATGTTCAAAAATACCAAGTCTCGTTACTCCATCAACCCAAACCTGAAAATTCATAGTCCGATTACCTTTTCCTCCGCCAAAAATAAGATACCGAATCTCGGAACCATGCACTGAGTAAACCTCCTTTCAAGTCGTTCACTGTCCCGACACATAGGCAAGCATCCTATCATCACATCAATATTGTGCGATAACAACTCCTGAGCATCATAGCAACCTGTGCATAGCCTCAAATCTCTCAGAAGTACAACTACTGAGCTGAAATGATAGAATATCCTTCTACAAGGCGACAACAATAGCTCAATCAACTACGTAGGGAGAAACATCACGCACCACATCTGTATTACCATTACAATTCCTCGATTCCCGATTTATAACCATCGCTTCACGTCGCATAAGATTGAACGGGAAATAAATGAAGGCATAAGCCTCAAAGGAATCAAATCGCACGATGAGGAATCAAGAAAGAAAGTTCTCCTGACAGTCCCGTAGCCTCTCGAAGATAAGTACAGACGTCTCCGTACCGATTCGCAAGACTCTACTAGACTTGTTCATGGCTCGTGAGACATAAGTGAACCTAGTGCTCTGATACCATGATGTCACGACACAAAATTCGTAAAAGGTTGTGATGGTGCCGGACACCACTATCGGGGAAGCTAACACTAAATAGTTAATTAATTCTCATTTTAATAATTTTGAAATAATAAATTTCCTTCAACTTAACTAGTAAAAGATAAACTTTACAAAATAATAATAATATTTTCCAATTTTAATACTGAATATCCCATAATCACCCCAGAACCTGGTGTCACAAGTGCATGAGCATTTACTAGGAAATAAAATAAAATACAATAACTGTCCGGAATACAAATTTTTGAACAGAAAAGAAAATACAAGTACTCGGAAGGAGATTCTGCTGGCTGTGGATCGTCCCATAAGATGTAGCTCAATTAAGTCCTCATATCAACGAAGCGTTGCGCCCACAAAGCCACTGAACATACATGTGCATGTACAATAAAATGTAAAGCAAGGATAGTATGAGTACGAAAATAATGTCTTCCTAGTAAGTATCCAGTCTAATCTCAAAGAAATAGTAACGAGAGGTCGACTCTGACACTTACTATGGCCAATAATAATATACCGATAATATGATAAATTATGGATTTTTTAAGACGACCGTAAACTCAATAGCATGAAGCAGGTAAACAATTCTTTTGTTAATAGGATATTTCCAAATTTATTTTCATCTTTTAACAATTTATATCTCCGTCCAACAATGCCACATCAATTATCAATAATTCCCAAATAATCAATTAAGTCATGTGCAAATCATGTCGATGTCGTACGACCCGATCCAACATAATATTAAATTGTGCACTGTCGGAGGGTCGAACAACGCGAACCATAGATGCATCTATATAATCTGCCGAGACGTTCGACCTGTTTCACAAAAGAAAACACAATCAAACAGTCAATCAAGAATTCATTAAGGAGCAATTATCCAAGGAAAATGTCAAATCTTCTTCTATCGGTCAAGAAAACGAAGTTTAATCCTTTTAGAAATTTATTTACCAAGTTCAACATGATTTAAACAATTTAAATTAACAATAAAGTTGCAAATATCACAAGTATAGCATGATCTGGGTCCTAGACTACCCGGACTTAAGCATAATAGTAGCTACGCACGGACTCTCACCACCTCGTGCATACGTAACCTCCACAAATAGAAGCAAATATTGAATTATTTCACGTGTGGGGTTAATTCACTATTACAAAGTTAGAACGGAGACTTATCTCGCTAAGAAGTTCCATAACTGGCTTCCGATCCGTTCAAACAACTCGAAGCGATGCTCAACGCTCCAAACTAGCCAATAATTATGCAAACCCATTAATATATACTCAAATACCCATTATAATCTAATTTATAATAATTTCTAACCCCGATCGAGAAGTCGATAAAAATTAACCTCGGGCACGTGCGCGGATTCTGAAATTTCTCGAAGATAAACTTTATCCATAACGCCACGAACTAAAATATATAACTAATTCCAAGTTTTATGTCCAAAATCGTGGTCAAAATCCAACAATACAAATTCTAGGTTTTTCCCCAAAACCCCAAATTTCCACTAATTCCCCATGATTTCTATGTTAACATCTGGATATAATCCAAGTATTTAACTTACAATAGGTGGGATTAACTTACCTCCAAGTTGTTTGGTGGAAACCCCTCTCAAGAAGCTCCAAAAATCGCCCAAGAATGGAGAAATGAGAAAAAATGGCCAAACCCCGCTATTTTATACATTCTGCCCAGCGACCTCCGCACCAGCTGTCTCCTCGCCCGCTTCTGCGCATCCGCTTCTGCGGCGCCTCCTTCGCACATGCGCCCATTTTCGCTTCTGCGGCCTCTACCTTCGCACATGCGCGCCCGCATGTGCGCCCAAACGTCCGCTCCTGCGACTTCCCGATCTCCAGTCCAATCTCGCTTCTGCGAGCCACACGCCGCACCCACCCGCGAATCTCACACCTGCAGCAAAAGTCACGCAGGTGCGATTACACCAGAAGCATTAAGCTTCAGAAAATATTTAAGTCCATAAGTCGATCCGTTAACCTTCCGGAATCCACCCGAAGCCCTCGGGACCTCAACCAATTATAGAAACACGTCCCAAAACATGACACGAACTTGCTCGAGGCCTAAAATTACATCAAACAATGCTAAAATCACAAATCACACTCCAATTCAAGCTTAATTAACTTTAGAACTTCAAACTTTTATATTCAATGCTTAAACCTATCAAATCACGTCCGATTGACTTCAAATTTTGCACACAAGTCATATTCAACATTACAGACCTACTCCAATGTCCGAAATCAGAATCCGACCCTAATATCAAAAAGTCCACTTCTGGTCATGCTTCTCAAGAACCTTTACATTTCTAACTTTCTCCAAGTGGCCCCACAATGACGTACGGACCTCCGAATCCACTTCCGGACGCGCTCCCAATACCAAAATTTTCATACGGAGATATTCCCAAACTTGGAATCCCAAACGGTGAAAGGTTATCCCTTTGTAATGCTGGAAGCTAAGCAAAGTCACGAAGTTGGCTGACTACGCTCGAGCAGAGCTCAGACCCGGAGGTGAGGAGGAGCTTTCACAAAGGCCAATAGCCGATAGCTGATGTCACTAGCCTTAAATTCTTTATCTACTTGAAAGTTGTATCGAATTCTTTTAGTATCCAGCCTGCTCCCTTTGTTCAGTCGGAAGAATTCATGAAACTCTTCTGAAATGCTAACTTCCACAGTAGGTGCTGAAACGCTCCCGGGTCATCCAAAACCCAATCTGAACTTGCGCTCAAGTCCGAAATCATCATACGAAACTGCTGGAACCTTCAGATCCCGATTCCGAGATCGTTTACTCAAAAAATTAATCTAAGTCAATTCTTCCAACTTAAAGCTTCCGAAATGAGAATTTTCTTTCCAAATCATCTCCGAACTTCCCGAATTTCAATTCCGACCACGCGTACAAGTCATAATACCTGAAGTGAAGCTACTCATGGCTACAAACCATCGAACGACGCACTAGAGCTCAAAACGACCGGTCGGGTTGTTACAACTAGATTCACTCCTATTTTCTGTTTACTTTCATCTTGAATGATCATGGCATAGACTTGATTTAGGCTAGGTGCATTTGTTTTCATGAGGATTTGTCCTCTAGATTGATCATATGAAACGTTCAAACCATAGAAAAATTGCATAACTCTTTGTTGATGCAGATTTTCTGCGTGATCTTTCAATTTTTCACAGCAATTAGGAAATGGAACCAAAACATCATATTCCTGCCATAGCTCCTTTAATGAAACAGAACTGGTTCCTTGAGATAATGTGGCAATTTCACAATGTAATTGAAAGATCCTAACACGATTTACCTTATTGAACCTTTCTCGCAAATCTTCCCACACGAGGTGTGCATCAGACGTATACACAACTCCACCTAGGAGTTCTGGGGCCACATCGTTCATGATCAATGAGAGAAAACATTGCAAGTCTCCCACTGCTCTAACAGCTCTCCTTCATACGCATTCCTGCTGCAAGTGCCAGTAACAAAACCTATTTTCTTCTTCCCCAAAAGTGCAGTTCGCATCGACCTACTCCATAGCTCATAATTCTCCGAGCCTGTGAGTTTTACGGGCACCACGACTGAGCTAGGAGTATCAGAAGGTGCAATATACATTGAATGATTATGGTCAATTGTTGCCATCTTCGACATTAACGAATCGACATCCGACATTGACAAATTGTGACGAGCTTCAACAAATTTCAATTAATCGAGGGACAGAAGTCAGAAATCTAACGCGGTGCGATCCAGGCACAGATGCTAAAATGCAAGGAATGATCAAGGTCTTCAACGGAGGAATATTCTAGATGAGTTCTGGAGAGAATCGGTGAGCTAAGAGAAATGAGCAAGTTGTTGTTCTATTGTTTTCTTCTCCCATATATACAAGAACAGAATTAAGAAGATAACTAATGTGCAGTAAATGACTAATCTACCTTTAACTTACAATTAAGTGCTTTACCTTAGCCTATCCACCTAACTAACTCTATCACATCCCTCTAATTAAAGTAACATTCTCCACTTTTATTTTTGCAGGTGATTGATATATTGATGTGAAGTAGATGGTTATCTTGAAGTCTGGTATTTTACTGCTTAAATTGCAAAAAGGGAAAAGAACAGAAAGAAAATGAAAAGCTTTTCCGTTTGAACATTTCGTTGGAGCTTAGTTACAGACTCCGAATAATCCTAGCAAATGTAGTAAGGTCATATTTGAAAAATAAGTGCGAGGGGACAGTCCTTTTGAAAGTCATAGTGATCTTTGTGAAGGTGTGATCTTTATCTTGATTGATTGGCTTCTCGAAATAAACTAATGAAAGAGGTACTAATAAGACGTATAAATTCAGTTCGTTCCCTAAACTTTTAAGGAATGCAATTATGCTCTCTTCAAAACGTATAAATTCAGTTCGGTACTTAGGGATAATTTTAAATTAAAAACAAAAAATATATATTTAAATACAAACAAACTTTAATGGATAAAATAAATTTAATATTTTTATTTCAATACTTATTAAAATAAAGTTAAATTTCAATAACTTGTATTGGTTCTTCGTTTGAAATTGAGCACTTATTTTTTTGCGTTCCTGCTGTCTCCGGTAGTTAGTATTTCACTATAGGAATCGTCGTCTTTTTGAATTATTTATGAAAGGTCAAAGTTTCTTCTCTTTCAATATTTCAGCAAATCTTCATTTCCTTCATCATGGCAAAATTATTTCTATCAATTTTTCTAGGAAAACCTTAAAAAGCAGGATTTATCCGTTTCTTGTATGTAACGCCTAGACCTGGACTAGTTAGGACTTGTTTCAAAATAAGGACCCCTCCTTAGCATTACTAGTCAATCTATGACACACATTTTTTACCAAATTAAGATCCATTTTTAATAATAAATAATTAAGATTATAACAAATAACAACACAAATATAACAAAATAAATGCAAAAATTAATATGAGTGTTAGAGCGTTAATTGCAATTAGAAATAGAGAATTAGAGAGATACGAGAGTTTTGTGTAAAAATAAAAAAAATGAAATGGGGTATTTATAAATTTAAAATAAGGCCTTTGTGTATTTGAACAAACTTAGAGGTTAAAAATTATAAATTGGGGGGGAGGGGGGATGCAAAATTAGTCGTTTTTTGCACTTTCTAACGGCTATTTTTAAAAAAATTAGTTTCTCCATACGTACGTGGCGCGTGTATTTTGTCTGAATGAATATAATTTTTTTGAAATTATATAAATATTATATTTAAAATTGTGTTGAGCTATATAATAAAAGTAAAAGACAAAGTGTAAGTACAAGAAAATGATGATTGTTAATTCAATTTAGCCAATTCAATAAAAATTAAATAAGAAACTCTACCTTAAAAGTCAACAATAAAATATGTTCAAGTTTTTATAATTTCATTATTTATATTTCACAAGTTATTTTATTTACTTTTAGTTTTAGAAATAACATATAATAGATTAAAAGAAATTCTAAACTTTTATGGAAAGCTATTTATTATCTATCTTAAACACAAACAGAGTTAGCTGACTAAGAAAAGATGTTTTATTTTTCAGACGAGCAAAAGCAACTTGCTCTATTTATTTAATATATAAAATGTTATAGGAATCGTCTCCAATAATTAGAAAATTCGAATCCAGCCTCTACATTTTGAATAATCTACTATTCCTTCGTTTTGGAAAGAGCATTCTTTATCTACCAAGCACCTAATCTTTTTTTGGTTGAAATAAGATTTTATTGATTAGAAACTACAAAGTCTTATTATATGAGGTTTCTACAGCTATCCCATTGGGATCGAAATTGTAAATACTATTAAATAAACTAATATTTTCCAAAGCAATAGCATTGCCAGTACTAGCTAGAGTTTTACAACATTCCTCCGAGATCATTCTGGCATATTCTTTTCCATTAGCATCATCCTTCATCGCAGCCTCTACACAAGAAGGAGAAGCAAGAAGGATGATTGCTTTATTCTTGTTTTGAAGCTTCAAACTATCCTTAGCCAAAAAATGTGCCATTCCATTTGCTTCACGGAAAAAGTGTTTGATTTGCGGGTACCCTAATTGAGTGATTAACCACCTGCGTGAATCAATAATGTGTTGATAAGTATGGTGGTTAGTTTGTAAAAGGTTTATTACCTCAGTTGAGTCAGTTTCCACTTCAATTTGATGTAACTTGTGTTGAAGAGCCAATCGGAGACCTTCTTCCAGTGCAAGGAGTTTACCTTGAGTGTTGCTAATAAGAGTAATATTTTTTTGGTAGCCAATTATCCATTTTCCTTGACTATCTCGGATTATGCCTCCCAAGCCACCCTTTTTATTGTTTGTAAAAGCACTGTCACAATTAATTTTATAGGTGTTCTTTGGGGGAGGTTCCTACACTATTTTGATTTCCTTAGCGTAGAGATTAGGGATAGAGACTCCTGTAAGGAACTTAAATTCAGTTGCTCTCGTTATAGTCATTTGCACTAGAATGTCCTTTGATTCGTTATTGATATTATTAGAATTTCAATTAATCCAAATGTGTCAAACTGCAAAGGGAAAAATATCCTTCCAATCAAGACAAGAATGAATTCTACTGGGGTTCATAAGTCTGATGGTGTCTAGCCAGTGACTTTCCTTAGATAAATGAGATCAATACCTAAATGACTCCAATATTTTTTTATTATGGGGCAGGTCAGAAAAATATTAGTAGTAGTTTCTTTTTCTTTTCTACAAATAGTGCATGTATTTGTTAATGTTCATGCTTATATGATGAAGGTAGCTTCTAGTGAAAACTTTATTGTGGTAACAAAGCCACAGTATGAAGCTGATTTTTTTTTTGGGTCCTTAATTTCCAAATCCACCTAAAGTTTGCCTTAGAGTCGTTGATAGGGTTTAGGAGACTTAAAGCAGTTTTTTGGCTAAACAATCCATTACTAGGTAGGGACCAGAATTGAGTATCTTGGGGTAATTTTTTTAGGGTGAGAGTGTCTATGATGTCATCTACTATTGATATAGGGAGGGTAAAAGAGATTTTATCTAGCTTCCAATTATTATCGTCTAAGATTTCCTTTATTGTTAAGAACTCTTCATTTTTACTCCAGGGACCTTGAACTTTTTCCCTGATAGGTTGAAGGTCTGAACACCATTTATCGTACCAAAAGTTAATGCGCTCACCCTTTCCTATATTCCATGCTATCCCTTTATTACATAATTCCCAACCTCTCCAAATGTTATTCCAAATGAAGGAACAATTTTTAGGATTTGGTTTATGAGCATATTGGCTAATCAAGATTTGGGCCCAGGGGGAGGTGGTGTTGTTATAAAGTCGCCAAATGAGGTTTGCTAACATGATTGTGTTTCTATGGCCAGCTTTAACTAGCCCCAGTCCCCCATCTGACTTAGGGTGGGTAATGATGTCTCAATTGATTAAGTGAAGTCTTTTTTTTATCTTGAGTAGTCCCCCATAAAAAATTTCTTTGAAGACGATCAATATTGTTGAGAGTTTTTTTGGGGAGCATAATATATTGCATTGTGTGATTTGGGATCATGTTAAGGGTTGATTGTATTAAGGAGACCCTACCAGCTAAATTGAGACAATTAACTTTCCAGTTTGACAATTTAGATCTCATATTGTTAAGATGTATATGAAATCATTAGGTTTAGGGTGTTTATTAAGAATTAGGAATCCCAAATATTTTCCAAAGTTGTATCCTATAAGAATGTTCAATATTCGAGCATTGTGTTTTTGAGTTGTTGAAGAATAGTTCTTAGAGAAAATAATTTTAGACTTAGTGTCATTGATCTTTTGCCCAGAAAGTTTACTAAAAAGATATAGGGTATTAGCAATAGTATTAGTAGTTTTTTCATTTATATTAGCCAATAGTGTGAGATCATCGGCAAAAAAGACATGGGATAGGTTAGGGTCTTTTTTGTTAAAAGAGATAGGGTCCCAATTGCCACAATCAACTTGGTGATTGATAAATTTGGATAGCATTTTCATACATAACACAAATATGTAGGGGGATAATGGTCACCTTGCCTGATTCCTCGAGATTGAGAGAAAAAATTTGTACTGGTTCCATTTACAAGAACTGCTATATTGCTAGTTGTTATGCAGTTTATAATTAGCTTTGTGATCTTAGGAGGAAATTTAAAGTAGGTAAGAGTTCTATGAATAAAGGACCACTCTATGCGATTTAACGATTTTTCTAGGTCAATCTTGATAATCATTTTTGACTTGGATCCTTTCATACTATTGAGTTTTTTTATAACCTCCTGGATTATAATACCATTATCAGAAGCTCTTCTATTCTTTATGAAGTTAGATTGGAAGGGACTAATAATGTTATTAAGGAGAGGTTTTATCCTGTTGGCTATGATTTTGGTGATTAATTTGTAAATGGTGTTACATAGTCCAATGGGTCTGAAATTCTTTAATTGGTTAGCATTGGGAATTTTAGGGATCAAACAAAGGTATGTGTTATTCAATTTTTGAGGGATTTATTGGCTTAAAAATATACTTTTAACGTATCTAATAATGGAGTCTCCAACCACTGGACAAAATTTTTGGTAAAAAAAAGGGTGAATTTCGTCCGGACCAGGAGCTTTCATAGGTTTAAAGGAGAAGAGTGCATTTGTAATTTCCAGGTTGGAAATAGGATTATCTAGATGATTTAAGGAGATTTTGTCAAAGCTTCTAAGAGATTGACAAACTTCCTTCCAGTTTGAATTATTGTGAGAGGTGGTGAACATATTCTTAAAATAAAGGAGAGTATGGTTTTTAACTTCCTCGGGATCTTCAATCCAAGTACCCTCATCATTTTTGAAATGGGTAATACGATTATGTCTTCTCCTAATTAAGGTAGATATATGGAAGAATTTTGTGTTTGCTTCTCCATTGTTTAGCCAGTTGATTCTAGAACGAAGTTTCCAAAATTCCTCTTCTTTTTGAAGGATGTCATTATAATCTTGCTTAAGTTGGTTTTCAAGGTTTTGTAGGAAGTCACTTCTAGGGAAGTAGGATGAGTTTTGTATATCCTTGATTCTAGCTAAAAAAAAAAATTCTTTAAAAAAATGTTCCCAAAGACTTTCTTGTTCTATTGGGAGGCTTTTTCTTTGAAGGATATCATGGCTTCCTCAAAATCCTTGTTATGCCAACTATTCTTGACTATGGAAGGAAATTGCGGGTGGGAACACCACATAGATTCTAATCTAAAAGGCTTAGTTATAGGAGTTATGAACCTAGGGTTTAATTGAAGAAGGAGGGGATTATGGTCACTATAGGTTCTAGGAAGATGATTAACAATAGCATTAGGATAAAGTTTGTTTCATTGATCATTAATAAAATATCTATCAAGTCTTTCCAAAATTAAATCGTTACTATTCTTCCTAAAGTTCGACCAAGTGTATTTTGGACCCTTGAAACCTAAGTCGAAAAGGTTACAGTTTTGAATAAAATTCCAAAGTTTGTTAGTTCGTCTATAGTTTACCGGCCTCCCTCCCCATTTTTCTTCAGAAGAAAGGATGTCATTAAAATCACCAGCAACTAATCCTGGGATATTAATGTTATGATATCTATAGCTAATTTTTTCCACATCGTGTTACGTTTAGTTAGAGAGCTACTAGCATATATAGAACTAAATAACCAAGGTATGAGGTTTGGGAACACCTTGATCATAGTGTGAAGTTCCTGATCTTCCCGTGTGACCTCCTCAATTTCCACCATATGTTTCATCCACATTAAAACCACTCCTCATGCTCTACCTACTGCCGGGATTTCCACTAGGTCATCAAAGTTAAATTCTTGTTGAATTGTTGCATGAGCATGCATCCTAGTTTCTAGAAGAACAACTAGGCTAGGACGATGAGTGTCAATGATATCCCTGAAGTTTCTACGAAACATGGCATTGTTAGCCCCTCTTACATTCCAAATAATGAAGTTACTTGGATGATTCATGAGAAAGGTTGTTGGTGTGAGTTGTCCCTGGTTCTCCTCCAGACTTAGAGGTGGAATCTCCCTCATTGTTGGGTTGAGTACTATTGCATATTTGCCTGCCGTTGGGTTTTAGAGGTGGCCTTAGGTCTAGTGAGCACTTGAACAATGTTGTTGGGCAGCTGATGATAGATTTCTTGTTTTGCCTCTCCTTGTAAAGAAATATTGCTATATCTCTTAGGCTTTTGAACTCTACTTGAGATTCCCTTAGTGATCTTGCCCCTGCCTCCACTTCTCCTTGGAGATTGTTTCCTAGATTTTGTGCGTTGGGAGGTTGATGGATCTCCATTGGAACTGGTATACCCTGATTTGGTTGGTTCATGGGTATATTCATTTATTGGGGAGGTTGCCATGCAAGGAAGATAGGGTTCCCAGGGTTTGGAGGAGGAAAGAATGGAGTATTTTGAACTTCTAGTATTCCGTTTGTTGGTATGAAGTGGGGAGGAAGGCCTCAGTGGGCTTGCATGGTTTGGATTAGGGCTGGGGATGCATTTGGTGTCAGTGGGTTGAGTATGTTGGTGAGCGAACTCTGGTTCACGTAGTTGTTCATAGCCAGTTGCATACCTTCCATAATTAGTTGAGCAAGAAAATGTGGACTTTGGAGAACTATAATCACCTCTTGACCCTCTATTTCCAGATTGAACGAGGCAGCACCAAGCACCTAACCATGCACTCATATGTTGTCATTTTCTGGAAGCAAGAGTTTATGATTATAGTGAATACTTACTATTGATAGATTCTGAAATAATTATGTTAACGTTATTCAACGTGGAGTGAAAATATAGAATTCATATTAAAATTAAAATCAAATTTATTTTTTCAACCAAATTCCAAAGATATCATATTTTAATTTCCATGTTTGTTTATAATCAGTTCTCATTTAAATAGGGATTTTTTAGAAATAAGTTTGGCTTGATTAAACAAAAAGATATTTTAATAATTTATATTTTCTAAAACGTTTTTAAAAAGATATATTTTATATAGATACTTGGTTTATTATGAGTTTTTAAATTATGTTGTACGTATTTTTTCTTCCATAAAGCATATTTATAAATAATTTTCTGTCAATCATAACCCAATAGTTTCTTTTTTACTGTTAAGTTTTTTCGATAAAATAGCAATATAACTGCTTATATAGTGATAGGATTGGTTCGGATTTGAAAATCCAACAGTAGATAAGAGGCTTAACTCTTAAAAAATATATTATTTTAGTATATTGGTGTCGCTAAAATAAATGATTTTATGGATAATTTCGTAGAAAGGCATCAAAAGAATGAAATGGAAAGTGAATATTTATTTTATTAAGTGACGATTTGTTTCTTAAGCCCTTGGCTTGTGACTTTTGATCATGATCTTCACGTCTCAAATCTTTCTGCCATTTACCCAAATCAAACAGAATTTCATTTAGCATTACTTAATGACACAAGTCTTTTATAGACAAGCTTTAATCAAAAAAATCCTTAATGCAGCCAATGGTTTAACTAATTCTAACGGAAAAGTTAGTTACACAATTGGAAAGACACAACCTTTCCAACAAAGATACAACAATAATTTTTTTCTTCCTTAACTTATAAAAAAAAATTATAAGTAGGATATTTTTATTATTTAGAACGATATTTTGGTAATTTAACTTTTTTGTTTAAGGCTTCCCACTTTTAATATAATATAGATATAGATAGATAATTGTTGGCTAATGTTGCAAAAGCGATCATTTATAAAATTTTAAAAAAATTAAGAGTACCGATACGAGTAACAGTACGGATCGGTCTGGTATTTTAAGGGTACTAACCGGACAGGTACTACGGGTATTTTTTTTTCGGCACCCGCCCATTAGCCTTACCCTTTACCCAAATCCCTCACCCCTACCCCCAATCCGGACAGGCAGAGGCGGATGTAGGATTATATCCCATAAATAAATACGGAATTAGATAAACTACAAGATCTCAAATATTTAAATCATAAATCTAATGCTTGCGAAATATTCATCATAATTTATTACTAAAGAGATTTAAATTGTATTTACCAATCATAGAATAACACAAATTTTTATGTTATAAAAAAAAAGAAATTATAAATTAATTTTGATCTCAATTTAAATCAAGACCCAAGTTTTTTTGATTTTGAAAGAAGAAAACTAAAAAAATTTGAGATTAAGAAAAATGCTTATATTATAAAATTTTATTAATTTTGGAGGCTCTTGTTTGAGTGTTCTTGCTAAATATCATAGATAAAGTAATAGAATAGAAAGAAAAAATAACAATAATAAACGACAAATAGGAATTTGGGAGGTAGCCAAAAAGAAAAATGACTGGGAGAAAAAAAATAAAAAGCACAACGAAAAGGGAAAGTCAGACAAGGTTTAAAATGAATTCCAACTTGAATTTTACACACGAGAAAAGCTTTCAAAAAGGTCTACCAGTCATGGCACTTTTGTCTAGTTTGCGGATGGGGATGGCAGGATCATATATTTAACCTAGTTTAAATTTTTTTACACATAAATATACGATAATTTTACCAACCGAGCGGGTGCCATACCACCCCCACCCATAAGGGTGGATCCGCCCCTGCGGAAAGGTACAGCGCGGTACGGGTATCGGGTAATATCCTCCCCTAAGATAGCCTTAGTTGTGGGTTGGAGTCACCAAAGAGCAATAGCTCCAACAAAGGGGATCAAAGGGGGAAAAAATAGATTTAAAAGAAAATAAAATATTAT
>ML407565.1:0-18390 GCA_005239525.1 Nicotiana knightiana | reverse complement strand
GTGGGGGTTAAAAGGGGGGTGGGCGGTGGAAGATGGTGGGAGTGAAGAGGTAGTTAAGAGTCGGCGTTTTCATATACAGAGAGAGGCAAAGAGGAGAGTGGAGTTCACGATTCAAGATTAGGGTTCTTCAACGATTCACTCTCTTTTTTTCTCTCTCTCCCTCCTGTACATTTTTGTGTACTTGTCAATTGAGGCCCACAATGTTTAAGAAATATCATTTCTACCCCTATTTTGTTGTTTGAAATATTATTTTGTAACCCCGTATGTTTCTGTAAATTGCAAATATGGACCATATGAGATATTTATTTTTTTAGCTGGAACCCACACAAAGATACACAGACTGACACCACCATATATTGTATAGTATCAGGGTCCTTTTCTTTTCTCAGCTTTCCCTTTTTTCCCTCTTCTTTTTTCACACCATATTTTTTGGCGGGTAAGCCCAGACCAAATTTGGCCCACACTGAAATTACCCCAGCTGGACAAGTACACGGAGGCCCTTCAATTTATTATTTTATTGAAAATTTTAAATAAAATAATATATACCAAATAAATTATGTCAATAGTCATCTATTGGAGCATGCACCTTAGAATGGAATGGACATGATCCTTTTTTTTATTAACCAGAGGTCTCGGTTCAAGCACTGAAAATAAAAAAAATTTAATAAGGAGCGGCTTTCTCCTTTATTAACCCTACGTGAAATAAATTCAAATTAATCGGAGCTTAAGGCAAGTAATGGACACCGAATGCATAAACGTAAAAGATAGTAGACTTGTATTCTCTTCTATATAGCTATTTAACTTATCAGCCTAAAATACTCAATAATAAAAAAAGATTAAGAGAATCTCCACATTTTAATATTCGTATAAGTACTTTAAATTTTAAAAATCAATCAAACTTTAAAATATTCAAGAAAATAGTTAGTAAGGTAGAACATATTCCACATGATATAATTACATTTCATATCATATTAGAAGTATATGTCTAAATCTGTGTGTTTGTCATACTTTAGGTGAAAAAATTTAGAAGTATATTTTGAGACCAAAAAAGTATGTTACCACAAAAGCAATTTATTTGAATGTAGTTTGAAGTGATAAAATGGGTCAACAACCAAATTGACTGCATCCTACTAGTTCAAACTACCAGGTAGTTCCTCATCTAATAGTCAAGGTCTCCATTTGTGAATCTTCTGCTCGAGTTAAAGAGTAGTGTTACCTACTCGTTACACTAGTGCGAGAAAGATGAAACTCTTGATATTCAAGTTTTTATGGATAGAATTATTCGATGCGAGAGATATGAAGAACCTTACAATTTAGGTATTGAAAAGATGAAGAAACATGTCTTTTTGATTTGGGTGTAATGAGATAAAAAAAGGCTAAGGAGAATCTATTTAAATGAAAGGGTTACGGATCAGGTCACGCTTGGGTTAAAATCGGGTGCAAAGATGGGTAATCAAATGATAATTTTTAAAAAAAAATGTTGCATTCGTATACACTATTTGAAACTTTATTACCTTCCTTACTCAAGTTTTAATTTAATTACATCATATATACAAATTTACCAATTATATATACACTTTAGGAATTAAATTTTATATTATGAATCAATTATTTCTCATCTTTGTTCTCTCTCCCTCATGCTCTCTCTCTCTCTCTCTCTCTCTCTCTCTTCGTCTCTCTATCTATCAATCCCCAATTCCTGTAATGTAGAACAAAGAAAAAGAGAACAGCAATTCCATGCTTATTAAATTCTAGTACTTAGAGTTGAAGGTGTTGTACAATTTATGTTCAAATTCCAATAATGTTGCATAATTTTGAAGGTGTTTGACTCTTCACCATTGACAGTCAATTAAAAGCTTTGAAACTTTGAATTCGAATTTGGGTTTTCAAAAACCATTATTTGTTTGGATTGGGTGTTGTTGCAAACAATTGGAAATGATGTTTGAAAAATAGTTAAGTGTTATGATATTGTAGTTGTATATAATTGAGTAAAAATAATATATGAAAGTTGTAGATAAATTGTATGAAATTTATTTTTACTATATATAAATCATATACAAAATATACAAAAGACATATTGTACAAAATTTGTATAAAAATTGTATGTAAGTTGTATGATATTGTAGTTATATTTAACTGGATAGAAATAACGTATAAAAGATGCAGATAAGTTGTATAATATATAATTATTATGTATAAATCAAATACAAAATATACAAAAGAAATTTACATGTCTCACAATTGCTTTATCATTCAATGTTTATAAGAAGGTTGACATCCGGTATTGTCCTTCTTCTGCTTTGTGTGGATGACATTGCTTTCTCTAGTAATGACTTAGCTTCGATAAATGAGAGTCTCTAATAATCGATAGAAGTCCCAATAGAAGTTTACTGACCTGACTTAAACTACTATATAGAGCGCTTCTTTATTGTAAAATACAAAAAATTATCACAGTGAGTCCGAGAGAGGTGAGATAGCAGACTGGAAAATGCATTTTATTATTGGAACTCTCAAACTTCTATTCTGTTTTTTTTTTCCCATCAAATTTTATTCGGAGAGCAATTAAATCACAAATTAATTTAGATCAGCTACATAAATACTTTTATTAAGATTCCATTAATATTCAAACTCATTTTAATTTGTGTATAGAGGACTCATTGTATGTTCTTGTTAATTTAGCAGGGCATCCCTCTTTTTTTGGGTATGTATATTTTGCCATGAAGTAGTAAGCATGGTGATTTCTATATTTTACCATGAAGTGGTAGAAGATGAGATATGAGGAGAAAGAGAGGGTGACGGTATTCGAGATCTGACCTAAATATAAGTTCAATTTGGAGAGAAGAGGGGAGAGATGAGAGAAAAAAAGAAAAAATGGTGTAATTAAATCCCTTGATTGAAGACACAAATAATGGATTAGAAGTATTTTAAGGTGAATTGTATATATTTTGTAACTAAAATGTATTTAGGTCGGGTAAATACTAAAACATGGACATTTTTGATAATAAAGTTTTAAATAGTGTATAAGAATGAAAAACTCCCCCCCAAAAAAAGCTCGGGTGTCTTAAGATTGTGCCACGTGTCCGGGCCGACTGGGTCCATTAACCAGAGGGTAGATTTATCAATAACTCTAACGACAGGGATAGAAAAGGCCGAATAATATAAGGGGGTACAAATAACTAATATTCCCTCCGTTTTAATTTATGTGAACTCATTTGACTGGGCACGAAATTTAAGAAAAGAGAGAAAACTTTTGAACCGGTGTAAAATGAGGCACATATATTTTGTGTGGCTATAAAACATTACATAAAAGGTAAATTGTTTTCAAATAAGAAAAGAGGTCATTCTTTTTGGTACGAACTAAAAAGGAAATAAATTCACATCTATATATATTAAAAGTACGAAAACCCTCAACAAAATGTCGTTTGCGTTTTTTGCCCTTTAAAATAAATTTCACACCATACAAAAGTGTAATTTAAGCTTTTTCCCAAATTTTTAGGAATTTAAATTAACTAAAGTTTTAGTACATATTATAAATCCTTCCATGTTTTGAACTCCTATGAAATTAGTCCTAACATACAGGACTCATACAAGAATGGAAACAAAATATTTCTGAGTTAAAGAAAACTTAGAATCATCAAGATTACAATTTGCTTCGTCGGCCAATGAAATATCATCTTTGTGTCCACTGTTGGATAGAAAACGTTAGTGAACTTATAGACAAATTTTATTCTAACCGAATTGTCATCATTCCTTTCGTAAGTATTTCAACAAATGATGATCTTTTATAGCAAGAAATTGTTGGTGAAATATCGTTCGTTTTTTTTACTTTTTAAAAATGACTTTTACGTTGGACAAAATAGTTATTAAGTTATTTCTTTAAAATTTTGAACTTTAAAATCAACTAAAAATTTGCACATTAAATCCTTTTATATATGAACTTCTATGCAATAGTCATAATATAAAGGGCTCACGCATGCTATAAGCATCAAGAACAAAAACAAAATATTTTCATATACGAGAAAGATAAAACTTAAGGCTCAACAAGATGCAATTTTCTTTGTTAACCGATGAAAGAAGAAAGATATCATCATTGGTATCCTAATTTAATTGAAAAAACCATATTCTACGTATAGACGGAATTTATTCTTAACAAATTATCATCGTCTTTTTAATTATTTCAACAAACGACGATTCTCAATAATTCTATATATTTAAGTAATATCTAGATGTTTTCACTTACCCAATTTTTTTATGAGCTATAAGCCAACATCTTTATTCCCAAAAGACCAAAATATTTAATTTTTAAATTTGTTTTATTTGAGAAATCTTATTATTTGTTTACTTAGGTCACAAATATATCAATAATTTTTAAAATATTATCCCAGAAGTCCTCATAAATAACAATTATGTATTTAAGAACTTCTATGGCCAAGATTTCTTCGCGATCAACATTCATCTTTTTTTTTTAAACTTTTTTTTTACAAGCCAATCACATTATTTAATAATATTTTATATTTTTAAAAATAATATATTTGCAAAGTGCTTACCCTAAGACTAGTAAATTGAATAAGAGGGAGTATACAACAGTACAGGGATAGAAATAACCCTTTTCCGACAAATATATAGTGGTTATCATCCTCTTTTTCCCTTGTAACAAGATGGATATTATACTTTCGTAGATTCCAATATTTATGTTATACATACACTGAGTTGCATTACTACTACTTGCCATAGTTGAAGATTTGGACATGTTATTTTGATTTAATCTTTGAAGATATTTGCCCCTTTAAACCACGTATACAAATAGCCGAGTATATAAAAAGCTTCTGGTACAATAAAAAAATATAGGATTATTAAAAACCAAAGATAAAACAACCACACTTCAACATCCAATTTGAGAGACAATGTTCTTAATTGTACCCAAATTGTTATGGTACATCACCCACACACAACGCTAGCAAATAGTACCACACAGTTACATTGTCCTAAAAAGCAATCCAATAACAGCTAAAGCATAGAACTAAATTCTGGATACTGAAAGGCACATAAAGGCACAAGACGACTGAAGTTTGCATGTGCACGCTGCCTTGCACATCGTCGTTGGGAAACTAAATCTAGAGGGAGGGGGAAGGGACAATACGCCTAAGTACTATACTAGTTTAAACGCTGAAACAAGAAGACCGCATCATAAGTATCATAAGTTAACAGTTCTCCCTGATAAATCTGATCCTCAAATCACACCAAGAGTTCCCTCGCTTCGGCTCCTGCGCATAGATAGGTCAGGTCTGAAGCTAAGAAGCTTGCTGCTGAAGTCATACACATGTTGCCGTGAACTAGTTTTAGTTCCACTAGGGGGAAGGCGGGTGGATCTAATCTTGGATGGTTTTTTTGTGGTCATTGGTTGACTTTTACGGCCATGAGTCAATGAAGATGATGCTTTGTGCGTGGAAGCACTATGGCTTGCCTTCCGCATAGCCTTAAGGTCCGCTTTGAGACCTCGATCTATCTGATGAGCACCAATGGCTAATCTAGCAGATCTGTCTGTTGTGTCCTTCACCTTGACGGGTTTCCTGTTGAAGTAAATGAGATTCGGAAGAAGGCCTTGTAGGCATTTTCGCAGTTGTTCATCACCAACATTCTTCTGGGCAGGGTTTCCTTCCAGGCTGATTGCTTGTAAAGAACCATAATTAGCTGCAAGTTGGCCCAGACATTTGGCTGTAGATATTTTGTTGAATCTCAAATCCAGGACATTCAATTTTAGGAGGCGGTGAAGACCCTCAACCTCGCTGATTTTATTCCCCGCTAGGTACAGCTCTTTCAAAGAAGAACAGGAAGCAAGACCTACACGCCAAAATTGTCCATATTAGGAGTAATTTAGCTCAATTAGAATCTGCTAAGGTTATTTTTTTTGAGAATGGTAACAAATACAATCTGCTAAGCTTATAAGGATGAAGAACATAAAAGGAAAAATTATTGATAAACGAAAGAAGGATAACTTAAAGCTCAACATATGGAGAAATTATATGGTCCCTCAGCACTGACTTGAATGGTATATTTGACTCAGCACACCTGATAAGAAGCGAGATGAACAAGAAATTGTTCTTTGTACTTAGGTGATAATGTACCACAGAGAAGAGGCCATAAATCTTTACCTACTTGAAAGGAAAATGAACTGTTCAATTTAAACTGGGTGATAATGAGAGTTTTATCATTAGAAAAAAGGGCTAATGACAGTCACATGACTTACTTTTGATCGTATTGAAATAAAAAAGAAAGAAGGAAACAGCATAGAGAAGTAAACAACTAAGTCCAATCTGGCTTGTTCTATTGTATGATATGTAATGTTCTGTTCACTAGCAAAGTGGTCAGTAGTTTTGATTGACCTGAAAATGGGATGATTTGCACTAATTTGAGATGGAAGCAGTACCTAACTAGTCATAAGATATTACTTTAGCTTTATTAAGTTGAATTGCCAACTTTGATTACCTAGCCAATACAGAAGATTTCAGTAAGTGGATCAAAGCAGCAACTCTATGTTCTTTCTGATGTAAATCCTTAAAGAAAGGATAATTAGTATTTTATTTTATTAAGCTATTATCTTTTAGAGTAGATTTTCTCCTTATCATTACCTAGATTAGGTTACATCTTTCTTATTATCTTTTGTCGATTTTATCTTTATCATTTATTTCTTTTTATCTTTATCTCTTAGTCAGAGAGAAAAACATACATTGTTTGACTCTACCTTGTGCAAGGCTCCCAACCTATAAATACGATCCTCCTTGCACATTGGTAGACACTTCAATTGATGAACAACATTTTATGAGTTGATCCCCTCGATACTCCTCTTTTCTCTGTTCTTCTCCCAATTCCCGCTCCCTCCTAGAGGTGCTACATCACTTTCTTTCAGAGAAAGGTATAGTAATAGCAAGAAGACTCGAAAGAAAAATATATGTAAGGACTAGTGAAAATCCAGCAAACAAAGATAATTTGGCAAAGAACCAGCTAACTCTAACTATACCTGTGGCTAACTTGTAAAGCATTTTTCAATTTATGTAACATCCAAATAAAGTTGCTAATGCACCAGATCTTGGATATTATGCAAGCTAGACATGTCAAGTTCATACGCGATATAGGTTACGATATTCATCATGATATTAGCAATTATTTCTTTTTTTATCGATAACATTAGCAATTATTCCTTGAAGTTCCTCACACTGCAAAGTATCCTTTCAAGTGGCATTTTTCTACAAAAGTTGCACGTTCATTACATAGATGAATATAAGAGCTTTGTCTATCAATTTAATGACCAAGTTATTACGACTTTAAGAGATAACTCATGTCTACATCAAAGAGAGTCTACCACCGATTTCATAGTGCATCTTGAAAAAATCATACCATGTCCAATCCTTAGTAATCGATTGTAGCTCAGGTCAAGAACACGAAGTCGTGCAAGCTCACGCAATCCTTCAATAACTGAGATACTGTTCCTGGATAGATTCAAAACATGAAGCCCTCGAGGGAGAGCACCAGCAGTTATCCTCACTGCAGAAAAACGTAGAAGCAAGATAACTGTCAGAGCTCTAACTATACGAAGACTTGGAGGGGAGGAAAAAGGTGTCTCAAATCCAGAGGAATAGAAGTATGAGCCACAAACCTATGGAATTCCCAGATAAGTTAAGTGCTCTTAAGCTCACAAAAGCACTGAGAAATGGAATCACAACCAATCCATGATTTATCAGCTGAGCTGACGTGGCATTGGCATTCAATGAAGAGATATATTTCTTAACACTTTCTGCACCAGGGTTGACCTTACCGTCCAACTTTGCAACAGGAGAAGCATCCAAGACAGCTTTACCTTTTTGCACTTCGGGACCATTGTCAGTAACAGAAAAGTCATCTGCTTCATCAAATCGGCCACAATGCTGAAGGTCTGTGACCCACTCCTCAATTCGTTTAGTCTTAAAATCCTTGCCTGTCAATTCATTCCACCGGCAAAATGTAGATTCTGCATTAACATGATTCTTCATGTTAACCTCATCCATCCCAGGTAGTATCCAGTCTTTGGCTGAGCCAATATAGTTATACGTATCGAAATTGTCATCAGGTGGGGTTTCATCGTTAACTTTTTCATTATTCCGTAAGCTATCTTCTTTTTCTTTGTGTTTCATCACCTTGTTTGCTACCTCATCCATGAAATTTTCTTTCCGTCTTGCATCTAAAATATTTAAGTCCTCAGCAGATCTGGCACGATTGAAGTTGTGGCTAAATTGTCGACCTGTGGAATGAATGTTAGGCAATGAACTTGATTTTACAATACTACGAGTAGTACGTGGTGAATGGTCACCAGACTCATTTGCATTAGACAACTGAACCTCATAGTTCTCTTGTCCGCCTTTTTCTGACTCTTTTGCATCTCCAATTGAAAATATTGACTCATTGTTAGCCAAATCAGAGTTCACTCGAACAGAATCAGAAGGTGCAGCTTCGTGAAATAAACCAAGCAAGCTGATATTAGGTTCCTTCCCACCATCTGCACTTGCTGATCCACAGCGATCATCTGATTCATCACAAGAATATCTACCACTCTCATGCTCCGAGTCATTACCATTGACAACTCTTCCTTCCAAATTCAAGCAACTACCCAAAGATAAACTCTTCCTCATCTGCGCATTGTTATGTCCTTTGAATTCACATTCAGTATTAGATTTGCTCTTGAATTCCTCAGATTTGTTATCACACTCTAAAGGAGAAGAATCGGAAGCATGATCGGCATAGTTCTCGAGAGCATCTCTCTCCGCTGCACATGATGCACTAGTTGTCGACAAGTAAGCAAAACCCTTCATGGCATGATTCTGAGAACAATCTTCAAGTGTTTTATGCATTGCTTCGGCAGAAAATTGAGTTGTTTTCTAATCAGAGAGGAACATATAATCAGCAACAGTTTTAAATTATGCAATAAAGTAGAAGTAATTATGATCATAACATCCAAAAATATTTATTTTCTAACCTTTTGTTTGTGGGAATGGACGTGAGCTGGGAAGCATGAAAACCTAAACATCTTTATAAAAGAAAAGAAATCGTTCACATGAGATCTAATCACTTTCGAGATATTGAAGAGCTCTAATAATCTAATATTTACTAAATCGATAATCAGTAGAATTTCAGCAAATAAGATCACATGATTGCAAGAATTAGCATAGGCCAATCTTAGCCATAATCAAGTGTGAGCCCTGCTGAGACACGGCACAGTCTCCAGATATGAGATGATCTTGATCTCCTCAAAACACATAGTAATATCAACCCCTCGTCCTTGCCCCACACCTGCTTAGAGGTGCGAGAAAAGCAGGAAGTTGTTACAGCGGCCAGACTGGAAGAAGACGTCAAAATCTAAAAGAACCCGATGATTGCTACACCTCAAAGATACCCGACCTGTAAATAAGAAAAAGAAGCTGAAACTGAGATGAACAAAAATTGAAACCAAGAGATGTGCAAGATATCATGTCACGAAGTTCGAAATCAATATGGTATAACGAAACTCGAAATTTGATTCTGTATACACTTGCCCTTTAGTTCTCTAAAATCCATGTACTAGATGACATGTCATATATATTCAATCATTTTGATTCTAATCCAACAGAAACAAAGAGTAGGAGTTCAAAGCACATATAAATCTGACCGGACCAGATCCATAGAGCATTGAATATACTAAGGCAGCAATATGTTGCCAGTATAATTCAAGATTGGAAGTAATATAATGTTAAGCAAAAAGGGAATGCCACATACATAACCAAAGAAGAGAGATTCTGCATGCATTTTCTTCCTTAACATTTAAATAACAGTAACAAATATGATCAGATTTACCGGACCACAGAATCAAACAACAACACACTTCATATATATTCTTTTAACATCTACATTTCAATTAAAAGCAAAAGTCACAATTATATACCATGTGTTTCAAGATTAAAAGCAGAGGGGCATGCCCATTATCCTTCGAGTTCCAAAACAGCACTAAGCGTAGGAAACATATCAATACAATAACTACTACTAGTACTAGTTGGGGTCGACTATATGAATCCCGAAAACCTATTCTACTCCATTTTGACCAATTACAATAACATTAAAACAGTTACATGATGATGATGTTAACATCCATAACAAAATCCACACCTTCAATAGCATAAACGAGCAAATCCCAATTCACATAAACAAATGTCCACATAAAAACATGTCAATAAAAAAAAAACCAACAGTAATAAGCAGAATTTGAAGATCTAACCTTCTACTAGCCAGCTTAACCTTTACGTGCTGAGCTGAAATGACAAAAGAACAATTTTTCAATTTTTTTTTTTTTTTTTTTTTTGTGGCTTTCAATTGAAGGGAAACGAGTAAGAAGAAGGAAAGAATGGCAACAACCAACAACCCTACAACTAGATGTGAAGGAGTCGTTTGGCTCAAATTTATAGTTCCATTGAATGGCACCTGAATTATTGCAACTATTTTATTTTATTTTAAATTATTTTTCATTGATTAACAAATAAGCTTTGGATATATTCTGTTCTATATATATACTCATCACTAACTACTAAGAAGGAAAAAAAAAGAATTTTTCTAAATAATTTTTGTTTAGCGGAGATTAGAAAGAGAAGTTGCTGACCACTAAAACTAGAATTTTGCGATCGGATTTTTTGACCACTTAAAAAGGGGAAGAGTATTCCCTTGAGGGAACGCTAATTGTACAGGCTGTGGTTTTATGTAAATGTGACAGCTTAATTATAACCGTTGATTATGTTTGGGATCGGTCAGATTTTAAGTTGGTGAATTGTAGCGACTTTTGACCTAATTAAAGAACGCTTTGAAGCTAATTTTTGTCTATACTGGCTGAGTTAATTGTCTTTTTTTGGTTGTATTATTGTTTAATCACTAATGGTTCCAGATTTTGATGATCTGATTTGATTATGTCGTCTATTAATTATTTCTTCTCCTTTGCTCCGTACACTGAACTTTAGTCGTTTATTTACAAAAAAGGAAAAACGAAATAAATAGGATTACTCTTTTAATGATTTCAATATTCAAGAGTGTGATTACCTAATGGATTACTCTGACCAAATGTAATAGCATCGCTTTTGAAAAATAATGGTGCCTCAACCTAAAACGTAGTTGCGATTGGTCATATTAGTTTTTTTCTCAATCTTGCTATAGCAAATACTAAAAGTTTATCTTTAAGGCAAAGCATAGATACTATATATTAATACTAGTATCTATGTACGTTGATAATATGAAGGGCATCCCGGTGCACTACGTTTTTGTTATGCGCGGGGTCTAGAGAAAGACCGGACCACAAAGATCTATCGTACACAGCCTTACCCTGCATTTATATGAAGGAACAGTAAAATTCAATCAATAAGAGAAATTTTACGTATAATAATACAACAATCATCTAAATGCCGAAAAATATTATTACATTAGCATAATATATTAATCTAAAATAAAAGAACATCATCAAAACTTACACAAATGATCAATTTTGTCACGTTAGTTAGATAATTTTGTATTATAATTTAAAAGTATTTAATCTGATGATATCTTAAAGAACACTTTTTGTGGACAATAGTTTGTGTATGCTTCCTCCTAATCCTTTGGTTGCTTTGCCTTAACCAAAACTCTTATTGTCGATCTTGATATCCCTCTTGAAAGTACAACATATAGTTATTCGTGCAAGAAAACATATTGGCGTTAAATATAGTCCAATATTTTAGGATGTTTGTCCTTGTGCTTTATTTATTATATCTGCAAAACATAATCATACTAAAAATTATTTTCACACAAATTTAAAAGGATATTCCATGATTTTGGAAGAAGAAAATTAAATTTAAGGATAAAAATATACTTAGAAACACATTGACCAGTATCATAGTTTTTGCATGTGTGACGTTATTGTCAAGACTTCTATATACCATATGTATGTTATTACATAAGCTATTCGGTGTATTTAAGTTTTTTCAGTAACATGACGGGCATAATTTTACCTATATACAATGGAAGATCAACTTAGTCTATTATATATACGGTGACACTAACATACGTAAGAAATAATAAACTTGAAAACAAACATGTATAGTAGAAGGCTGTTTGGTATTAAAGTATTTAAGTATTCTTCTTGGTAGCAATTATTGATATCATTTTCTACGGAGCCAAACACAGAAAAATATTTTATTTTTACTATAAAATTATCACGGCCCAGAGTTCGCATGTCGTGATGGCGCCTATCTCAATACTAGGCAAGCTGATAACTTCAATAAATCACTATAATCTTTTATTTGAAAATATCATATTTAGATTTAATAGAAATTCCCACAAATACTGATACAATTACCCTGCCCAAATATCAGTATCACTGAGTACACGAGCATCTAAATGATAACATAGTCTGGCTGATAAAACATTGTCTGGAAATATATAACAGTACAAATAACTTAAAGGAAAGAGAGTCAAGGTCTGCGGACACCAAACAGCTACTTCGATAGTCTCTAATAGATAAAACTCTGAAATCTAGCAGTTGTCGTATCCAGAAGTACCTGGATCTGCACCCGAAGTGCAAAGTGTAGTATGAGTACAACCGACCCCATGAACTCAATAAGTAACAAGACTAACCTTAGGTCTGAAAGTGGTGACGAGCTCAACAGATACAGTCAAATATAGAAATAACAGTACAAAAATGTAGACATGTCTCAAGTTCAACAAATAAGCATAATACAAGTAAAATAGATCAATTCTGCATGATATGAGGAATGTGACATCTCTATATCTAAATGCCAAAATACATGTTGTATGTGATGTACCACAATGGAAACCTCGTGTACTCACACTCTCAGAATACTCAATCACTCAGTATTGTATATGACCAATCTAGCCCAGGGAAGATCCATCGCCAAATATATATCATTGACAGTCAGTCACTCAGTACTGTATAAGGCCAATCTATCCCAAGCAAGATCCATCCCTCAATATAGATAATTAGGCAAGATCCATTCCAGGGAAAATCCATCCCAAAAATATAAAAAATTCTGCCAAGATCCATACCTAGGGAAAATCCATCCAAAAAATATAAATGATTCGAGCAAGATCCATGCCTAGGGAAGATCCATTCCTCAATATAAAATCAATCGCTCTCACTTTGTGGGGTGCAGACTCCATAGGGTATCCTTCAGCCCAAGCGCTATAATAGCCAGATCCAGGCACAAATAAATAAAACATGTTGTGGCGTGCAACCCAATCCCATAATTATTACTCATAATATCCAGTCTCTCAGGCTCACAATGACATGAAATCAACCTGACATATTGATATGATGTATCAATGAATGACAACAGAGACTGAGATATGATGTGTAAATAATAGATGTGACCGAGTACAAATTATATTTTTTTAGACAATTAATTCAACAGCAACATGACCCATGTGGTTGATACGCTCAAATTTACATCTTAAAATGATGTAAAGCGGTCGAAGTCAAATATAATAACCCAACAAGGTTGGGGTCGAATCCCGCAGGGAATAGGTGTGAAAAGATTACTTTGGTAGTGCGAATCTCAACTTAAATCGTATCTATATTCCTTTAATGTAACAAGAATATGAGAATTGATTTTTGTAATAATTTAATTGCAATAATGACAAGTATGATTAATTAGAGTTGTAATTTATGTGATTAACTAAACCAAGGTTGTGTTCCCGTCAATGAGGTGTAATGCTAATGGGTATTAATATGATATATTTCTAATGGAAGGTTCTTTAGATATGCAAATGATTTCTACGTGACCACCCAATATTTCCCAATAATAGGGTAGTATTTTCTCTTTATGATTTTCCCAAATATAAAAGAGTTACAATGAAGAGTAATCAATTAATTCCAAATAAAACCCACTTATTCCTAAGCGATTTTATTAAACAAGGTTTAAAGCCTTGAGTCTTTGATATTTACTCCTACCAATCCTAACTCACTTTTTCAAGCTAAGAAAGAATTAATGGCATTTGTCAATGTTTGCAACCACCAACAATAAATGAAAATGAGAAGTAAATAAATACCAATCAACCATTATATATATATTCAATGTTAAATACCCAATAACATAACACCCATTTAGGGTCCACAACCTTAGTATTTAAGACTAGCTACTTATGCTTAAAGACAAAAAGATGAGAGTAAATGTCATGAAGCTTACAAAAATGGAGGAATCTTCACTTCTAAAGGTTCCAAAAGAAAGGAATATTCAAAGTGTGTATTGTAGCTCTAAAACCAGACAAACTGACCCACAAAACCCCACTAAATCTATTTATAGTGGGCTTAAGCTCGGGGTCAAAAACGGATAAAATTGCGCTTCCAGGTCTACTATGCGACCGTATTCCTGTCGCATAACAGTAATGCGGTTCGCATTCTTCACGAAACCATCGCATATGAAAACCCTAGATTCCAATTGCGTCACCGCATAGTTGATGTGCGATTCGCATTTGTGATATGCGATCGCAAAGTTGCATCGCGTTTCTGAGCTTGGCTCCTGGCGTTGGAGATTTGCGGTCCATTTTGCGTCTCGCAAACTAGTTCTGCGATCGCATAATGAACCGCATTTTTTCTCTGAAATTTTTCCAAAAATTTTGTTGAACTGTGCGATCCTTTTGTGCATGTCACGACCCAAACTGGAGGATCATGACTAGCACCCGGGCCATACTTGCCGAGCACCAACGTACATTTTATCTAATCTTCTTATTATCTTTAAGGGATAAAAATATCAATATAAACGGTAGATATGGATCATGAACATACATCACATGGGATGACAAGATTGCTAAGAAACTACATAAAAGGTACGAGCAACAACGCTGCCATGAAAGACTATACAACAAAAATTAGCCAACAAGGCATACCAAACTATACATGAGTCGACACCTGTCTATGAGCCTCTAAAAGAGCATAAGTAATGAAACATAGCCAGAACAGGGCCCCCAAATACCCATAATATCTATAACCAAAATGCATACCAAGACCACGGCAAGTCCGGATGAGGGATCTCGCCTATAACCGCTGAACTGGAAAGCCTATTGTGGCGGGGGAGCTTTATCTACCTGTCTATCAGGACCTGCAACACGACATGCAACATCCACAAATAAAAGGACGCCAGTACGAATAAAGTACTGAGTACGTAAGGCAGGAAAACATAAATAAGAACAGTAATGTAAAGAGATATGTAGGAGATACAACTTGTAGCATATGAGTGCTTCTAAGAAACATTAACATGAAATTCATGATACATATATACACATAATATTTTTAAACATCCGCCTCTGTGAGAATCATCATCATCATAGAACATTCGCCTCTGTGGGCATCATCATCATCATATCATACCTGACACAAAGAGGACTCGGTAAACCCAACTGAGCAGTGGTTTCACAATAGGTGCCATACCCGGCCGACTATAGCGCGGATCAGTAGAGTAAAATAGATACATATATAATGCATGCAGGACTCATTGGAATCATGTTCTGAACATTTCGGAGCGACGTAAGGTAGATATTCTCCGTACACATCATTAGGGCTAACTCTTCATCGAGAATCTTATAAGAATCAGGAAGTACCAACAACATTGATAACATAAGAATAGGATAAGCAACCTCAACATCAATTGTTCCATAAGAAGGGAAACAATGTAAGTACTGCTAGCTTCTAAGAGTAGAGTATCTTTGGAAGCTCGTTCATTGCATTATGTACAATCGGAGTCGTGCAAAAGAAGGAAAGGGATAGACTCACACACCTTGTATATACTGCCCCAACCTCAAGCTACGCAAAAGTCACAACTCCTTAATCTACAATAAGAGAAACGACACTATCGTTATCGTTTAAGCGTCATAACTATTATGTATCGACCACAACCTATTTTACGATGAAACAGACATCACCTCCCCTATTTATATGACTTCACACAAGTCAAAAAAGTCACCTAAAATCCCAAACAACATCAATAATAATCATATTGAGCCTCCCAAAATAGTCCACACACAACCTAATCACTTCACACATAAGACGACCACCGTAGCCGTGTCAAACGACCCGGAAATGCTACAAGGAATGACCAGCTCACAACCCTAAATCTATATTGTGTTTATCCACACTCTTCCTTCTCCAAAACTCCACAAAGCAGTAGTAAAACACACAGCCAACAACAACACAAAACAGTCCTCTACAAGTCAAATAACTCGAACTCACGGCTTCCGATCACCGTCCCGTGAGTTCTAATTATTAGAAAACATATTTATCAACCTTACTTGATATTTAAAAACTTAAATGAAGATATTATACGGTTCTTAACTTTGAATTACCTTCCAAAACTCTAACTACAAAGAAAAAGGAGAGGCGGTATAATGACACTTACGTCGTAGGGATCGTTTTGATGTTATTGCTTCTCGATTTCTTGCACGGAATGATAATATTCTTTGAAACCCTAGAATATAGATTGAGGTTATGTTTATGGGTGATCTATGGTCGTTTTAAGCTGAATAATGAATAGAAAGCCGACCTAAGGTTTATATATATCAAGTTTGGAAAAGTCAAAGAGGTGCTAGCTTGGCACCCTAGGATTGGTCCATCTTCCGACGCTTATATCTTTTTATCCTGATGTCGTATGAACGAACGGTTAAAAGAGTTGGAAACTAAATTCCAAGACCTTAAATTTGGTGTATTACATGTCCCAATAATACCTCATATATAACATGAAATGTATTGCTCAAAAAGCTCTAGTGATCCACCTACTTGTCACTTATGATGTCTGTGCAGTCTCGCGAAACTGCAAATATCTCTCTACTCCTATGTCGCATCGATGAACGGTTTAATGCATTGGAAACTAGACTCATATATGTTAAATTTGGTTGGTAGATCATCCAATAATTACAAGTATATTGGGAGAAAATCTCAGTTANTTGTTCCACCCAACTTGCTTGACTTCAAAATGTAGAACACAACTATCATACGATAAAAATTAACTCATAGCATGACCTCCTTATCATGTAATGAACCATAGTCTCACCCTAAAGTACATGTTCTAACAATCCAAACTCGTCGACTTTCGACGAAACTTATTTTCTTCAATTGGTTTAGCTTCGAAGCTTGCCAACCCTCTTGGTACTCGTTATTAATGATCTTAAATATTTGTAAAATCCAATGTAATATGATTAACTTACTTTATATTCCATCAAATATAATCTTATTTCTGAGCTTACATCAATTGACTTACGATGTACTCTCACGTACGAAAACATGGGGTATAACATCATTCCCCCCTTTGGAACATTCGTCCTCGAATGTTGACTAATGCGCTTTTCCATATCTTAAGCAATAACTCTTACGAATAATTAAATATTGTCTTTGCCATCTAGGGAGTTGTTCGGTGAATAAATCCAAAGGCTAGAACATTCCCCCCTTTAGGCCTCTTTCTCACACCACGACTTGTGGTCAAACTCCTTTCAATGTCGTAACTATTTCTACCTTCTTTCATGAAACCTAGACAATTCTAACCTTGAATGTGCGCCAATACGACTCTTATCTCCTTTTTTATTTCTTGTTAGCTTTTAACCTATCTTTATGATTCACTTGGTGAAGATGTATTGTACTATGACAAGCTGTCCCTCTGGGCATCTATAGGTGTACTAGAGTTCTTTGTTTGGTATTTTGTTGAACTTACGGCTATTGCTATATCTTGTTCTATAAGCTAAGTTATCTGGATTTACCACTACTATGTAGGTCATACTATACCATAACTCTTACTTCGGTTTATTATTATGGAGACTTGCCACCTAACTCCAGGTTTTTCTCTCGCCGCTTATCCTATATGTATAAATCTAAGCCATTTAATGCTTCCTTATTACAGTCCATCTTAATAATGACAGCATAATCTCATCTCATACTTTGTAACTTTCATCCATTCATTGTCGATTCACCTTCATATTGATATATAATCTACCACTGATAATTTTAAATCTCTTATGTAATATATCATCACTAGGGGNTACTTGTTCTCTAAATCATTACTCAATCAAAGGTCTAAACGTCGTCCTCTTATCATTTATCACAATTACACCCTTACTTTACTACCATGGTAGAATTCTATCTCTTCTAAATGCTCCTAGTTTTAAACTCCTTTGAGTTCAGTCATGATATACTGAGCTTTTTATAACTGTATGTTAACCATCAGCTCTCTTGTTGTGATGGGTTTAATCTTGATGAATTACCTATTCTCGTCACCTTCTCATACACCTTTTCTTATCCTTACTTCTGCTTAGCTAAAACCTTGTTGCTCTACCATACTTTAGCTTGCGACCTACGCACATCTACTTATACTA
>ML407564.1:0-25195 GCA_005239525.1 Nicotiana knightiana | reverse complement strand
TTCTCGTTCCTCCTCTACTTCAGATATTTCTGGATCTCTTGGTTGACTCACAAATATCGGGGGATCATCTTCTTCGGAAGAGTTTTCTGTGGATTCATTCCTTGATTGAGAGCTTTCTTCCATTGTTTCATTGTCAGAGGAATTTAGAGATTCTGACCATGTAGTATCTCCTTCTGACATGTTTCTTGGCTGGGAGACATAGAAGTCCGGAATCTTCTGATCAGAAATCATTAGATTTTCAGGGTTGGACCCCTTTGAACTTTCTCCTTGGTCTCGCCTTTTCTTTGTTTGTTTTTTGGCTGCAAGAGCATCTTTCCTTTCCCAAACCATTTTTGCAATATCGAATTCAGTTTCTTCTTTTAAGGGTTGGGTGAAAGAGATAGGATGGTGTGAGGTAGTAGGAAAAGTAGAAAAGGTGTTGTCCATTTTTGGTGGGGAATATGCTTGTGTTGACATGGGGTAGAAGGTAGGTTTTGAAGAGAAAAGTGGGGTTTTTTGTGACTCAAAACGATCATTTCTCAAAAGTTGGATCTGTTCCTTAAGTGAAATCGTCTCTTTTTGTTGTTGTTGAAAGAACTGGAAAAGTGAAGTTCCTGGCGGACAAATCTCATATTGTAAATTTGCCAATCTTAGCTCCAAGGCTTTGATTAGTCCTGCATGCTGAGACGATGTCTGCTCCACCTTTTTCTCAATTGTTTCTACTTTGCTCATCAACTTGTTTTGTGTATGGGCCACATTTTTTATGGTGTTGCCAATATTATTGAGCACTTTGTTTTGGCAGATGGAATTTTCTGATTGCCAGTTCATTGTCGCCTCGATGTCACTTGTTGGGGGTTTTTCTCCAGAAGGTAATACTATGTTTTTCTTGGGGATTTTTGGAGCATGGCTGATACCTTCTTTTTCAAAAGGTTGGAGTGGAGGAAAATCTTGGGTATGGCTGGAACTTGAAGGGCTCATCATGAATATTTGTGGGTGTGTGGATTTTTGGGTTGATGGAGTTTTAGGTTTAGGTGGTTTATTGGATTCTGGGGTGATTTCACTATCTTCCCAACTTGGAGTGAAGTTTTTTGGTAATTTTGGCCATTCTTGGGGTTTGTAGCTGACAAGAAATTCATATTTTCCTGGACGGCTTAATGAACCAATTGAAGGATCTTTATTTTCATATCTGGCTCGGAATTGCTTTTCTGTAGCTTTCCCCTTTTTCTTGGATTTTTGTTTGGGCTTGTTGAGGCCAAATCTTTCCCAGTGACGCTGGTGGTGTTCATCATATTCTCCAATTGGATCTTCCAAACAATCTTGGCAATCGCAATCGAGATCCCAAGGGCAGTGTCCCGTAAAGGGGCATTTGTACCACCAAACTCTTTTGCCTTCTTTGTCGAAATGTTGACACCAGTCATGTTCTTCCATGATGGTTTGTATATTCCAGAAAAGTTCTCTTTCAGGGTCAGGGTCAGGATATTTATCTTTGGGTTGGATCATTTGGCAAGAAAATATGGTTTTATTTGGTTTTTTGAGATGGGAATGGTCAAAACTTATGCAAACTGTTTTATCATTTCTTTTAGTAAAACTTGGCTCACCAAATTGTAGAGGTTCTTCTGGTTCCTTTGACGTTTCATAATTTGTGATCCAGGAATCAGGAAGAATTTTGACAAGCTCATCTCTGGAAATTTGTCTGGGTATTTGGGTGCACATGGTGTTTCCTTTGGTAGCATCAATATTCAAGAGTAAAGCATTTTCTCCTCCGGGAAGGCATAGATCCATGGCATGATTTTGGACCCGCCACGCCATTTGGTGATGAAGAGTGGCTTGGATAGAATCTTTGGCTTGTGGGGCACCTTGAATTTGGACTTGGATTTTTAGTGCTTCAATTAAGTATGGATCAAAAAGGGACATGTTGAAATTTGGGAAAATAGTTATGAAGACAGTTCCTGCATTTAAGGTAACTTCCGCAGTACCCAAATTTGCATGTTGGTACTCCAAGTATCTTGTATCTAGAAGAGAAAGTCGGGCAACAACAGGTTGACCTTTTCTTCCATGATAAGTGAGAGCAATTCGGATAGCACCAAAATGGATATGGGTGAAACCATGATCTCTCCATTGTCTGGGAAAATCATCTGGGATTTGGAGGGTAATAAACTGTTCCTCTCGAGTAGCAAGAATAGGATGCTGGTCAAGTTTTGAGGCAGCAACATATTCTTTGACTCCTTTTGGTTTGTGTTGGACTAAGGAACGGATTTGGGTCCATGGTGCAAATGATTTTTTGGCAAAAGCTGAGTAAGGGTTTAATAGGGGCAGTTCAGTGGAAGATACTTTTTGTTCATCGGGTAGGATATCAACTTCATAGAGATAATCATATTTTTTAGACAAGGTTTTATATAGAGTAGGAGACATATTTTAGTTAACCATTTAGGGCTCAGTCTACAAGTCGGGTTTCGACTTGAGCTCATCGACCCTTAGGTTTTTTTAAATCGACCTTGAGGCTCTTTAGGCTGGCACTTAGGCTCTTATGCATTGGGTTGGTACGACCTTTAATGTGGCTGGCGACTTGGGCTCTTACGTATTGGGTCGATACGACCTTTAATGTGGCTGGCAACTTGGTCTCTTACGCATTGGGTCGGTAAGACATTTTAAGTGGTTGGCGACTTAGGCTCTTATGCACTGGGTCGGTACGACCTTTAATCGGTTCTTTTCGAAGTACTTTCGAAGTAATTGGAGGCCTGTGATTTTATGGTGATGGTCGGACGTCTCCGAGTCGCGTTAGTTTAGCCGGAGCCTTATGACAGTGGTCATTGTATTAGGCCGTAGCCTTTTATTCCCCGAGTGAGATAGCCTCTGTGTATATATCGAGGGTATGCCTTTTTAGGGGTCTTACAAGTTTGAATATATAGCCTTGACTTTGATATCGGGATTATGTCTTTTTAAGGTCTTACAAATTTGTTCATACTTTGCTTGAGGTCTAACAGATTTGATATTGCCTCGTGGAGGTCTTACGATCCACGCCTTGCTTGAGGTCTTCCATTTTTTATGCTGCCTCGTGGAGGGCTTACATTGGTGCCACATGAAGGGCTTGTGAGCTCAAAGTTGTCGGCCTTGAGGTCTTATGGCTTCGAGTTTTTGATGGCTCGATGGGGTGACTGTCAATGTCAGTCACCGAGACATAGAAAGTTTTTGGTTTTGGAGCTGTTCTTTGTGAAAATAGCAAGCTTTTCGGTGTTGTCTTATTAAGGTCTTATAAACTTAATGTTTCCTCATGGAGGTCTTAGATTGTTGATATTGCCTCATGGAGGGCTTATGCTGGTGATATTGCCTCATAGAGGGCTTATGTTGTTGACATTGCCTCGTGGAGGGCTTACATTGCTGGTATTTGCTCATGGAGGGCTTACATTGATACCTCATGGAGGCCTTATGAACTTGAAGTTACCAGATTGAGGTCTTACAGTTTCAAGTCAGATAGCTCGATGAGCTGACTGTCGAGGATAGTCCCCGAGTCGGGGTTATGCCTTTTTTAAGGTCTTATAACTTTGATGTTGCCTCGTTGAGGGCTTACAAGCTCGAGGTTGTCGGCCCTGAGGTCTTATGGCTTCAAGTTTTCGGTGTCAGTCCCCGAGTGTTCGGGAAATTTTTGGCCCTGGGGCCGTTTCTTGTGAAAATAGCAAACTCCTTTGACGCGCAAAGTGTTTTGATTGAAAAAAGGTTCTCCTTCGATTAGTTGGTACAAGTATACATTTTTTCACCGTCGAGGTTCGATCTACGTGGACCGGTTCATTTGACCGTTTGGTCCTATACATCATTCTCCTGTCGAGACCCTCTTTGTCATATTTTAGTTTCTTCGAGGAGGTGGTCTCCCAGGGGGATGCCCCTCAGTATTTGAGGTTGATCGAAGAGAAGCCTCGAATACTTGTTGAGTTTTCCTTTGGTAGCACATAGAGGTTGCCTCGTTAAAAACCTCGTCGGTAAAACCCATTTGGGATAAAATCCGACGTGAGGGAAAAAGAGCGCAACGCATATTTTTCAAACCCAAGGTCTTCAAGTTGAAGGGTGTCGCAGTGTCTTCCATCGGACACCTGTAAAAAATTATTGTGAAGCACAAAATGAAAGAGGAGAAAGTTATACCCTAGCAATAATAGCGCCTGAGCATTGATATGTTCTAGTTGTTTGGAAGTTGCTCGCCTTCCATGGTGTCGAGTTTGTAGGACCTTTTTCCGATTACTCCGAGGACAGGGTACGGTCCTTCCCAACTCAGGCCTAGCTTCCCTTCATTAGGGTTTTGAGTGCTTAGGGTGACTTTCCTTAGGACTAAGTCCCCGACTCCGAAATGTCGGAGGTTTGTTCATCTATTATAGTATCTTTCGATCCTTTATTTTTGGGCGGCCATCCGGACTAGTGCAGCCTCTCGTATTTCATCTAATAGTTCGACGGCTGTAGTCATAGCCTCATTGTTTGAGTCCTCGGTGGCGTGTCGGAATATGGCACTTGGCTCTCTGACCTCGACCGCTATCAAAGCGTCGGACCCATAGACCAAAGAGAACGGCGTCTCTCATGTGCTCGATATAGAGGTCGTCCGATATGACCATAGAACCTCGGGCAGCATTTATCTCCATTTTCCTTTTGCATTTTCTAACTTCTTTTTCAAATTTTGAATGATGGTCATTTGTGGACTCGGCCTGACCATTTGCGTATGGGTGGTAGGGCATTGACATGATCCTTTTGATTTTGTGATCTTCGAAAAACTTTGTTACTTTGCCTCCGATGAACTGCTTCTCGTTATCACATGTTATCTCGGAGGGGATCCCGAATCGGCATATGATGTAATCCCAGATGAAGTCGATGACTTATTTTTCTCTTATCTTCTCGTAGGCCTGTGCTTCTACCCATTTTGAGAAGTAGTCAGTCATAAATAGAATAAATTTAGCTTTACCTGGCGCCATTGGTAGGGGCCGACAATATCCATCCCCCATTTCATGAACGACCATGGGGACAAGACTGAATGTAGTTGTTCACCGGGTTGGTGGATCATTGGTGCAAATATTTGACACTTGTCGCATTTTCGGATGAATTCTTTGGTGTCCCTTTCCATGTTGTCCCAATAGTAACCTGCTCTAATCACCTTTCGAATTAAGGAATCGGCACCGTAATGATTTTCGTAGGTGCCCTCGTGGATTTCTCAAGCACATAATCGGTGTCTCCCGGCCCTAAGCATACTGCTCGGGGCACATCAAAGGTTCTCATGTATAGAGTTCCATTCTCGCCGAGTGACAATCAAGCTGCTCTAGCCCGAAGGGCCCTTGATTCTTTTGGGTCCGTGGGTAGCTTCCCACTTCCCAAATAATCGATGTACTTATTTCTCCAATCACATGTCAGGCTGATGGAGTTGATTTTGGCATGGCCTTCTTTAATCACTGAGTTGGATAGCTGAACAACAACCCCAGGGAGTATGTCATCTTCCTCGGCGGATGATCCCAGGTTTGCGAGTGCATCGCCCTCTCTATTTTTCTCTCGAGGTACGTGGACCAGAGTCCATTCTTTGAAGCGACGCAAAGTGACCTGAATTTTATCTAGGTATCGTTGCATCATGTCCTCTCGTACCTCGAAGCTCCCATTTTCCTTATTTACTACCAGAAAAGAATCACATTTTGCTTCGATTACTTCCGTCCCTAGGCCTTTGGCCGATTCGAGACCTGCAATCATAGCCTCATGCTTGACTTCGTTGTTAGTTAGTTTGGCAGTTTTTATAGATTGTCTAATCATGCCACCCGTAGGTGGCTTCAGAACTATTCCGAGCCCGGATCCTTTCACGTTCGAGGAACTGTCGGTGAATAAGGTCCAAACCCCTGATGCTTGCCATTTTTTAGTAAAATTTCTTTTTCTACCTCGGGCACAAGGGCGGGCGTAAAGTCGACCACGATGTCCGCCAAAATTTGGGACTTGATAGCCGTTCGGAGCTGATATTCGATATAATAACCCCAAGTTCGATGGCCCATTTGTCCAGTCGGCCTGATAATTCGGGTTTATGCAATACATTTCGAAGAGGATATGTCGTTAAAACAAATACACGGTGACATTGAAAATGAGGCTTCAATTTTCGAGATGCACTTATTAATGCAATAGCTAATTTTTCTAAGTGAGGATACCTGGTTTCAGCATCTCCCAGGGTTCGACTCACATAGTAGATAGGGAATTACCTACCTTGCTCATCTCGAACCAACACGCTACTTAGCGCTACTTTGGACACTGCTAAGTACAAATATAGCATTTCGTCTTCCTTTGGGGTGTGGAGCAAAGGCGGGCTCGAGAGATACCGCTTTAACTCCTCCAAGGCGCGTTGGCACTCCGGAGTCCACTCAAAGTTGTTTTTCTTTTTGAGTAGGGAGAAAAAGTGATGGCTCCGATCTGACGATCACGAGATGAATCGGCCTAATGCCGCAATCCACCCGGTTAGCCACTGCACGGCTTTCACATTGTTTACCATTGTGATTTCTTCGATGTCCTTAATTTTCCGGGGTTGATTTCATATCCCCCTATTTTATACCATGAAGCCTAAAAATTTGCGCGAACCTATGCCGAAGGCGCATTTCTCGGGGTTGAGCTTCATGTTGTAGCTTCGAAGGATGTCAAAAGTTTCCTACAAATGAGTCAAATGGTCGTCTACGTGCAGGGACTTAACTAGCATGTAAACAATGTAAACTTCAATGGATTTGCCTATTTGATGTCCGAACATCTTATTCACTAAGTGTTGGTACATAGCCCCTGCGTTTTTTAGCCCGAAGGGCATTATATTGTAGCAGTATGTGCCATACTTCGTGATGAACAAAGTTTTTCCCTATCCTCGAGGTTCATTTGAATTTGATTATACCCGGAGGAGGCATTGAGAAAGGTGAGGATCTCGTGGCCAGCCGTGGCATCAATCAAGTGATTGATGTTGGGCAACGTGAATGAATCTTTAGGGCATGCTTTATTTAAGTCCGTATAATCTATGCACATTCTTAACTTTTTCCCATTTTTGGGAACTACTACTACATTGGCCAACCATTCGGGATATTTTACTTCCCTGATGGACCCTATTTTGAGTAGTTTCGTTACCTCGTCTTTGACGAACGTATGCTTTACCTCGGACTAAGGCCTACTTTTTTTCTTCACCAGTTTGAACCTGGGGTCGACACTTAGCCGATGGGTGGTTATTTCTTGTGGGATCCCTATCATGTCTAAGTGGGACCATGAAAAGCAATCATCGTTTTTGACAAGAAATTGAAAGAGTTCGTTCCTGAGTTCGGGGATTAATCCCGTTCCTAGGTACATGAAGGTTCGAGGGGTGAGGAAGTCTTCTTCATCATCCTCGGGGACCTGTTTATCTTCTGACCCCTCCGAGGTGAGTATATGGGCACCGGTGACATTCCATGTACTGTGAACATTTCCTTTGCCGCGTGTTGCTCCCCATACACCATTTTTACGCCATCTTTAGTTGGGAACTTCAACATTTGGTGGAGAGTCGATGGTACTGCCCTCATGTTGTGTATCCATGGCCTGCTTGGAAGATGCCTTTTGTTGATCAATCGGGCCGCTTCTTTCGAGTGGGAGTTCTTCGTGCTTCGTGTTGGTTGACCACGCCTCAACCACACTAATATATAAGTATGAAGGTAAGGATCGTGTAGATTTTACCCGAATGGTCGGGATCGAATCCACAGGGAGCCTATAAATGGGAGTGAGTGTATAAGTGATCTAGAAGGGTCGAGTGTTTCTAATTGCACTTCTAATTATTTGTTGGTGTTGAATTATACTAAGTGTATTCTATTGTTTGTAATCTAATTAATGACTAACTTTGTTTTTGTTGTTGTTTTCTGATATTGATAAAGGCACTAGGGTCATGACCGTTGCCTAAGTGGATACGCAAAGGGATTCCATTCTAAGGTCGGGGAATTGGCTAAGGATACCGCTATAACCAAAGCACAAAGGTGCTCACTCTATACTCTCGGTAGTTTGAGTGATTTTACCCTAATTGCCCGTCTCGAGGCCAATTGGGTGCCAATTAATCAAGCAATATAGGATTAGGTAGGGTGTTACTCTCTCGAGGTTTAACCCGTTAACTAGGGCTCAAGTAGGGTTTGACCATTTCTTGGTTTAACCCCATTGATTGGGACTACCAATCTCTTGAATAATGCCCTAATTTCCTATTAGGCTAATTTCTAGACTCAAGTCTTCTTTCTCAAGAAAGACCCAAGTCATGAAAAGGTTAATTAGTGTTTGCAACCACCAATTATAGCAATAAAAACCTTGAAATAGCCAACACTCATTAATTTTCCAACCTTAATTCAAAACCCCATTACATACCCACACTAGGGTTGAGCCACAACCCTAGCTAATGGGTCATAGCTACTTATAATCAAAGATAAAAACAATGATAGAGAAGAAGAATAACCCATTTAATTGATTCCTAACAATGAATATAGAGTTTTCAATGTTAAAAATGCAAGAACAAAGCTAAAGAGATAAAAACCCTAAAATATTCACGAGCTCTCTATTTTAGAAATTACAAGATATACAAAGAACTTACAAAATAGTCTATTTATAGTCTACCAAATTTTCGGATAAAAATACCCCTGCGGGACCACCGCGGTCCGCGAAGACAATGATGCTGTTGAGCTGCTGATCTTCTAGTAAGGGTCGACCCCGGACCGTGAAAAGAGGACCGCGGCCATGGTGGATACTTGTGTCATTTATTGAGCTCACTGAAATTCCACCGCGGACCGCAAAATGAGGACCGCGGCCGCGATGGAGACTTGTATTATTTCCAAGCTCACTGGAATGCAACCGCGGACCACGAAATGAGGACCGCGGCCGCGGTGGAGACTTGCCTTGTGCTCAACCTTACTGGAATGCCACCGCGATCCGCAAAACAAGGACCGCGGCCACGGTGGATGATTGCCTTACTGTCGACCTCACTGGAATTCCACCGCGGACCACGAAATGACGACCGCGGCCGCGGTGGCCTTTTTTGTCTTGATCATCTTTGTTGTGTTTGATCCTAGTGCCGGATTCACTCCTATTTTGAGCATATTTTAGACTGAGTGCCTTCATTTCTAGTTCAATCCTGCAACAAGCACAACGTATAAGCTTTCGGGGCCATTTTGTGTACCATTATATCCAAAATTCATGTATAAGGGAATGGAAAACGAGGAAAAAATCCAAGTTATCAACTCCCCCAAACTTAAGCTCTTTCTTGTCCTCACGCAAAAAAAATAAGCCCCCCCCCCCCTTATGATAGATTTCACGAAAATTTGGTTGTACTAATGGTGACCTCAACTAGCATCAATTGGAAATAACCATAGCCCCTAATGCGAATGAATCATTGACAATGATTGAACTTTTCAAAACCATAGTTTCAAGTGTGATACAAGAGCTTCAAGGGTTGATCCATCTCATCACTAAACTTTTAACTACTACCTCGGTTGGTGTGGATCCCAGACTCTTATTCCGTAACTCTCCCTAAGCACCTCACCTTTAGAATAATGACACTCAGAACGAGGAATATGGGGAATCGCTCATCTCTCATCAAGGAAAAAGACCCAAGTTCGGCTCAAAGTACCATAGGCTTGCCCTTTGTGTACATCACCACTAATGTAGATTTCACTCAACCTGAGATCATATAGGGCTTTTGTGGAATCATGATGAAGGCTTTTGGTTAAGGGTAGGAAGTATTTGGTCAAAGTGAATCTTATCTTTCCTTAAGCACTTCACTTTTTTACCGTTCTCACATTTTCTTGACTCTTTGAGTCCTTTTAACTTTTGTTGGGTTGGAGAGACACTTTTTTTCTTATCAATTCCCTTTATCTTCTTCTTATGCTTTCCAAACTTTTGGCATCACTTTTTTCATCAATTCCCTTTATTTCTTCTTCTTGTTCATTCTTTTCTTTTCATTCTTTTTCATTGCATGTTCTATTTTATTTCTTTTGTGCCTTCTTTTTCACTTCATCACATCCCTCATCTCTCCCTCAAACTTATGCTTTTTGCCTAGCGCCAAGGAAAGATCGGGTGCCAAGAGAGAGAAAAAGAATGGTTAAAGGCTTGTAACTTGGTTTTTTTTGAAAGAAAGGGCTTAAGGCTCAAAAGGGTTGACTAGGGAATATGTCTTTTGAAAGGTCATGGAAGCGTTCAATTCTTTGTTCAAGCCAAGGAAAGCCTATAGTCACTTCTCAAGTCAAATTACACCTAGAATTTCGCCTAGACAACACTCAGGGCAAGTGCTAGACTAGTGGCACGGAACTTGGATTTACAATTACGAATTTCTCACCACTCATAGCTAAAGGATTGTTACAGAAACCAAGTCGAGGACCCACAACAACCTTAGTCGTGTTTTGAGTAACAAAAAATGGTCCCGAAGAACCACCTGACGATTATCGGCCAACACAAGAGTCTCAATATCGTCACTACCACCATCCTAAACACAACGGCTTGTCTTTGACCATGGGATCAAAGGAAACTGTGTTAGGCCCAAGTGAAGCTTTTCTTGAGGTACCGTTATTGAAAAATAAAACAACAAGAAAAGGATAAACAGACTCAAACCCTTAAGAAGGTTGTCACACCGTCCATCCTTGGGAAGAGCCACCCGGTTCACACAAGTTCCACCTTTGGAAAGAACCGTGGCATTAATAAAACCAAAGGCTTATTGCTCACGCAAAAACCAAACAAGAAGCTATGCAAGAAAAATAAAAAGCTATAAAATAGAAAAGAAATGCGTAAAGTAAAGTAAAGTGCGTGGGATAGAATGAATATGTACAATAAGGGAATTAAATGAATATACATAGGGGACGAATATTTACAATGGATAGTTATATTATACATACCAAAATGGGAAATGACATAAAGAAAAAGAAGAAAAATATTTTTTGCATTATACAACCCAATGTAGCCACAATCAAATGCATGTAGGGCCACTCCCCCAACTAAGAGATAGCATTGTCCTCAATGCTATATAGCAAAAATAGTGCACAAAATATGGGAGAGAGAGAGTAAAGAAAACTCCTTATTGACCCTCGGCCTGCTGGGGTCCCTTCTGTTGTGTCTGAGAGGGGGTAGGATCTGAATGTGATGGGGACTGTGAAGAAGCTGGGTCTGCTACAGCCTGTGATGGAGCTCCAGTGGGCCGAGCCTTCTGGATCTGAGCCTGAGTGTGCATTGTGGGAGGGTCTTCCAGTACAAGTCTGATGTCCTAAGCACGGGGCATGACCTTCCTCTTCTTTAATGGCCTCACTGGCTCCTCCTTCTGCACTGACTGAGGCTCTGGCTGTGGCTTTGTAGGGTCAGCTAGTAGCATCTCCAATGGAATATGATCGCCTGATAGCTTGTCAACCTCCTTTCTCAACCTAGCGAACTCCTCCTTTGACGCCAGAGTCGTCCTCAGCTTCTTTGTTTCTTTGGCCAGCTTTGTCAATGCACTCTCATGTGCACCCACCGCGTCCAGGATTTTCTTCTGGTTCTCCAAAATTTCTTTCAGAGTGTCCTCAATGGACTGCGGGACCTGTGGTGGGGGAGGAGTAGCTGGGGCTGCCACAACTGTAGAAATTGCAGTCAACTTTGTAATAGTTGACTGCATCCAATTGGTGAGGCTTGTCAGTGTCATGTTCAGCCGGTGAGCAGTCATGGGATAGGCTCTGGTGGAGGGAATGTCAGTGGCGGTGGAGGTAGACGGGCCTAGAACCTCCTTTGGAATGGCAGGATGGGGAAGGGAAGGTTCCGCCACCACCACTAGCTCTTCAGACTGGCTAGTGGAGGCAACATACTTTCCCTTTGAATTCTTTTTGGGGTTGTCCTCATCCTTCAAATCATACTAGGAAAAGGGTGCTTTGGGCTTTACTTTGGTGTCAAAGCGCTTCTTAGTGACTTCCTAGTCTTCACAATACATAGTCAGATAATGAGGAAAGGGATAAGAAGTATCACCTATGCTGACAACCCGGCTAATGACCTCAGACATCACATTCCCCACATTGATGGGATACCCATCCATGATAGATTCCACCAACACAGTCCTACTAAGGGGCAGGGTCTGATCATGATGGGCCGGGTCTAGCCTGCTGCATACAAAAGTCCCCCACCCTTTTGCTTTGAAGTTAAGGGTCCTCCTGGTGATAGTCTTCCCAACAGTTAGCCACTCCGGAGTGTCCCCGGGCTTAGCCAAGTGTAAAGCCAACCAATTTTTAGCAGCATCCTTTTCTGCCAGTTTCTCCCGGTACAAGGAATCATCCACATCATCCATCTCCAAATAGTCATTTAGGGAAACTCCATCAAAAGACACTGTGAGATTGCGGACTTGGGATGCCTTTAAGTCCTTTTCAAGAAAAAGCAAATTAGTGTAGAACTCCTTCACTATGTGCTCATTTTCATTCGGGAGATGTTCAGTGAAGTAAGACCCTCCTTTTCTGTCTTAGAATTGCTGCCTCACATTGGGGTTGTAGGTAGACAAATCTTTCAGTGAAAAGGTGCGCTCCAGAATAAGTGACCGTGCAGTCCACAATTCCCTGAATCTGTGAAAGGCTTTCTCACTGACAAACTGATCTTTCCACGCATCCGGATTTCGAGTGCGCTCGACCCTTTCAACCACCTGTTCATCCCCCTTGCTATCACTTGAATTCTCCCAAGATAAGGAAGCTGTAGGGGAAGTAGAATATGAATGTGCACTGGAGGCGGATTTAGCTGGGGAAGCTGCTTGTTCTGGGGCCGTGAGAGATGAGACAGGGTCCATTGGGGATGACTGTGATGAGGCCTCCTCTGGCGGAGCATACTCACTTCCAGATGGTGAAAGAGGAGAGTCTGTAACCCGACTGGTCCGTCGGGATGACTGAGGAGGCATTGAAACTTTGGACGGTTACCTTGGTGCCCCCGGGCCTCTCCCCCTTTGAGTTTCTCCTCTACCAGTGTTTTTACGACCTACCATTGCCTGAAAAGTACACATAAGTGAACATGGTTTGTGCAGATGCTTCAGTAATCAATGAAGAATAAGTGCACTGGTTTTAGGCCACCACGGACCGCAAAAAGTCAACCGCGGTGGAGACCCTCTGATGGGCAAGACACACTGGAATTCAGTTCGCGGGCCGCAAAATATCGACCGCGGCCGCAAAGTTATATCCAGTGTAGTATCAGTTCTAAAAGGTAGGGACTGCGGACCCCGAAAATTTGACCGCGGTCTGCAAAAAAGCGGATTGGGATTTTGCAAAAAGAAGCACCGCGGTCCGTGAAAAAGGGACCGCGGACCGCGAAATGGGATATTGACCTAGGGTTAAATTTTGCATTTTCTACGCTAAAGTGTTCATTGAGATGAGCCCTACACAAGTAATCAGTGCAATCGCATTCCAAAGGACTATCATGAACCTATTTGGGCTAACCCTAACATTTTACAAGCCTAACAAGAGAAAGAATTATGAAAAATAAAGAAAATATAGAATTTAAGAAGTTAATGAAGCACAAATACACTTACTAGATGCTTGGATGATAGTATGGATGTGAGTAATGAATTTCATAGAATGCAAGAGTAAGACACGGTCAAAGGGGGCTTTGAAAAGCTACAATGCGAAAAGTGTGAAATAAAACCCTAGTGGCCTATTTATAGAGAAAGATGGGGACCACCCCTCTTACCTACCGCGGACTGCAAAAAATCGACCGCGGTCCGCGGTCAGTCAATTGCTTATGGCTTAGGAGAAAGTTGGGCTTCGCGGATCGCGAAAAGTCGACCGCGGCCGCGAAGCAGATTCCAGTGAGCTATTATTGCAGCTTTTTGACTTCGCGGACTGCAAAAAGGAGACCGTGACCGCGAAGTCAATTCCAGTAAGATTCTGTTTCTATAATCAGCCAAATTTCCTGTGTCAAAATCATCCTACACGTCCAAAAACCAGTTAGTGTAAAAGTGAAACCTATTCTACCAAGAAAAACAAAGAAATGAAAGTAAAGACACATGGCTTGCCTCCCAAGAAGCGCCTGATTTAACGTCGTGGCACGACACATTTTTTCGGGATCATTTGAGATGAAGAAGTGCCACCACGTGGCTGTCATCAACTTTGGCAAGATAGTGTTTTAACCGGTGAGCATTTACTCTGAAGACTTCACCACTTTTGTTCTTAAGGTTAAGAGCCCCAAATGGAGTAACAAATACCACTTCAAAAGGCCCACTCCACTTTGACTTGAGTTTTCCGTGAAATAGCCTCAACCGAGAATTGAACAATAAGACCAAATCACCAACCTTGAACTCTTTACCTCGAGCATATTTGTCATGTAGGTACTTCATTTTGTCCTTATACAAGGACGAACTGGAGTACACATGGAGTCTAAACTCATCCAACTCATTCAATTGCTCCACACGAAGATTTGCAGCTACATCCCATTCCAAGTTCAACTTTTTCAAGGGCCACATTGCCTTGTGCTCCAACTCCACTGGAAGGTGGCATGCTTTTCCAAAGACCAAGCGATATGGGGACATCCCAATTGGGGTCTTGTAGGCGGTCCGGTAATCCCAAAGAGCATCATCTAATTTCTTAGCCAAGTCAGTCCTATTGGCATTGACCGTTTTGGATAATATGCTCTTTATCTCTCTGTTAGACACTTCAACTTGGCCACTAGCCTGAGGGTGGTGCGGGGTAGTGACTTTACGATTGACCCCATACTTGGAAAGCAAGGAGTCAAAGGTTTTGTTGCAAAAATGTGAACCCCTGTCACTGATGATGGCTCGTGGAGTGCCAAACCTAGTAAAGATATTCTTCTTGAGAAAGGCTATCACACTCCGCGCCTCATTGTTTGGTAAGGCTATGGCCTCCACCCTTTTTGACACATAATCAACCGCAACCAAGATGTACGTGTTCCCACATGAACTCACAAATGACCCCATGAAGTCAATGCCCCAAACATCAAAGATATCTAGCTCAAGAATCGAATTTAAAGGCATCTCATCCTTTTTGCAAATTCCTCCGACTCTTTGGAATTCATCACACCTCTTCACTAGGTCACTAGCATCCTTATACAAAGTGGGCCAAAAGAACCCACAACTAAGAACTTTAGAAGCAGTTCTCACCCCTCTGTGATGACCACCATATGGCGAGGAGTGGAAAGACTCAAGGATAGTAGTTGCTCTTCCTCCGGTACACATCGCCGGATTACCCCATCGATGCAAATCTTGAATAAATAAGGCTCGTCCCAATAGAAATCCAAGTTATCCCTTTGAAGATTCTTCCTTTGGTTAGAAGAGAGCTCACAAGGGACAACTCCGATGACGAGGAAATTAGAAATATCCGCGAACCATGGCATTTCTCTCATTGACATTGAAAGGAGTTGTTCATCTGGAAAACTATCATTGATCTCAAGTCCGTCACAAGGACGTCATTGCTCCTCCAACCGGGAAAAATGATCGGCTACTTGATTCTCACTCCCTCTTCGGTCCAGGTCTCTAAATCAAACTCTTGTAATAAAAAAATCCATATCATAAGTCTTGCCTTAGAATCCTTCTTGGTCATGAGATACCGGAGTGCTGCATGGTTAGTGTGAACTATGACTTTGGCACCCATCAAATAAGCACGAAATTTTTCCATGGCAAAACTATAACTAGAAGCTCCTTCTCCGTGACTGTGTAGTTCATTTGAGCAGAATTCATTGTCTTGCTGGCATAGTAGATTGGATGAAACACTTTGTTCACCCTTTGCCCAAGCACAGCACCCACAACAACATCGCTTGCATCACACATAAGCTTAAATGGTGCACTCCAATCCGGCACCGTGATAATGGGAGTGGTAGTGAGCTTGTGTTTTAAGAGTTCAAAAGCTTGCATACAATGCTCATCAAAACTGAATTTGGCATCCTTCTCTAACAGCTTGCATAATGGATTCACCACCTTAGAGAAATCTTTGATAAACCGCCGGTAAAAACCGGCATGGCCAAGAAAGCTACGGACTCCTCTCACTGAAATAGGTGGTGGCAATTTTGAAATAACCTCGATATTTATCTTATCAACCTCAATGCCATTCTTTGAAATCTTATGACCCAAAACGATTCCTTCCTCCACCATAAAGTGGCATTTTTCCCAATTCAAGACCAAATTCGTTTCTTCACACCGAGCAAGAACTCTATCAAGATGACTCAAGCATTCATTGAAAGAATCCCCGATGACAGTAAAGTCGTCCATAAATACTTCTAAAAAGTCCTCCACCATGTCGGTGAAGATTGCCATCATACATCTTTGGAAAGTGGCTGGGGGATTACAGAGTCCGAATGGCATTCGAGCAAAGGCAAAAGTGCCATATGGGCAAGTGAAGGTGGTTTTCTCTTAATCCTCCAGGGCTATCAAAATTTGATTATATCCAGAATACCCTTCAAGGAAACAATAAAAGGCTCGACCTGTGAGCCTATCCAACTTTTGATCCAAGAATGGTAAAGAAAAATGGTATTTGCGGGTTACCATGTTGAGCTTGCAGTAGTCCATGCACACCCGCCATCCGGTAACCGTTCTTGTAAGAATGAGCTAAGTTTTATCATTTTTTATCACTGTCATTCCACCCTTTCTTAGAACGAATTGGACCAGAGAAGTCCAAGCACTATCCGAAATTGGATAGACAACACCCGCATCAAGCCATTTTATAATCTCCTTTTTCACCACATCTTGCATAGCTTCATTGAGTCTTCTTTGATGTTCAACGGAGGGTTTGGCTCCATCCTCCAATATGATCTTATGCATGCAAAAGTCGGGGCTAATACCCCGAATATCATCCAAGGTCCATNCAAGAGGAAAGAATAACTGGTAAAGTACAAGAGGGACCAAGGTATTCATACCTGAGGTGGGAAGGAAGTGGCTTCAACTCCAGATTCGGAGGTTCTTCAATGGATGGCTTTGTTGGCGGGGTCTTCCTGTTCTCCAAGTCCAATGACAATTTTTTGGGAGCATAAGAATAAGACCCCATACCTTGAAGAGCATGGGTTCTCTCAAGCACACCATCCACCACTGAGTCCTCGTGATTCAACAAGTCCAACTCCACAGGATCATCAACATGGATCACAACACTGGCATCGTCAATAATAACCTCAAACACGAGGTCGATAAAAGAGCAAACTTCAGTGCTGTTGGGTTGCTTCATATATTTGCACACATGGAAGACCACTTTTTCATCACCAACTCTGAATGTAAGTTCCCCAGCTTCAACATCGACCAAGGCCTTCCCGGTGGCAAGGAAAGGCCTTCCCAAGATAATAGGGACCTTAAAATCAACCTCACAGTCAAGGATAACAAAATTTGCTGGCAATATGAGTTTGTCCACTCTCACTAAGACATCATCAATAATACCTAGGGGCCTCTTCAATGATCGATTCGCCATTTGCAAACGCATAGAGGTCGCCCTAGTTTGTCCGATCCCCAAAGTCTTGAATACCGAATATGGCATCAAATTTATGCTTGCCCCAAGATCACATAGGGCTTTTGCAAAGTCTGCACTCCTAATTGTGCAAGGAATAATGAAGGCACCCGGATCTTCAAGTTTTGGTGCCATGGAGTGAACAATAACACTCACTTGGTGAGTCATGTTAATGGTCTCACACTCCATGGATCGTTTTTTGGTCACCAAGTCCTTTATGAACTTAGCGTAACCTGGAATTTGCTCTAAGTCCTCAACCAAGGGAACATTTATGGTAAGACTCTTCATCATATCAAAGAGATTTTTAAACTGGGTCTCTTGCTTTTGTTTTGTCAATCTATGAGGATAGGGAGGAGGTGGTCTAGGCAATGGTGCCTTTGGGGCCACCGGTTCCGGCATGTCAATTATGTGCTCCCTAGACGGGTTCACATTTCTACCCAAATCTTCCCCATTGTCATGAATGTAAATTCTTACCTCACCTTCAATTGGCTCATCCATTTCTTGTTCCGCATTAACTGGTAGCTCATCTTGGGGTACAACTTCATCATCAACAACAACATTCTTTGGCCCTGAAGTACTTGCTTCACCACATTTTCCACTCCGAGTAGTTACCGCCACAACATGACCGGTGCTGTTGTTGTTGTTCCCACTCTTGGGGTTCACTACCGTATCACTCGGTAGTGCACCCTTCGGGCGTGTGTTTAAGGCATGTGAAATCTGTCCCATTTATACTTCAAGATTTCGAATAGAAGTAGTGTGAGAGGATATCTGGGCATCGGATTCTGCATTTCTCTCCATCATATGTTTGAACATGTTTTCTATCCGACCCATTTCTGAGCTTGAAGAACTTTGCCCATGAGATTGATGTGGAGGGGGGTTGCTTGGTTGTTGGTACATCGGGAGCCTTTGAAAACCCGAACCCCGACTACCTTCGCCTCCCTAATTATTGTTGTTATTTCTTCCATTCCAATTCCCTTCATTGTTGTTCCCCTCCATTGTCAGTCATTATTGTTGTTCCATTGACAATCATTGGTATTGCTCCAATTTCTAGCATTGTTATTGTTCCAGTTTCGTGGCCTTTGGTTCCCCCAGTTTTGCGTATTACCTTGCCTTGGTAGTTGTTTGCGTACATAACATCCTCATCTTGGTCATTATAACTTTCATCTTGTTCATTACCACGCGGCCCTTGATCACCATGGTTTTGTCTAACACTCCCCCGAGGTCTCCTTTGGTTTCCTTGCATATGAAATCCTTCCATAGCATTTACTTGCTTCGGCCCTTGCAATTGTTGGAGTTGAGCCTTAGCAAGTTGGTTCATGGTTGTTGTGAGCTCGGCAATTGCTTGCCCTTGTTCTTGGAGTTCCTTGTGGAGACTATTCACACCAGTTTCCCCTTGAGGCACATTTGCTCTACTTTTCCAAGCCGAAGATGTGTCGGCCATTTCATCAAGAATATCACATGCCTCCCGGTATGTCAACTTCATAAAATTACCACCGGCTAATTGGTTGACCACACATTGATTACCCTGTTGATTCCCCGGTAGAATGTTTGTTGTATCATAGCCTCGGTCATGTCATTGTTAGGACACTCCTTGACCATGGTTCTATAGTGTTCCCATATTTCATGTAGTGGCTCGTTTGGCTCTTGTTTGAATGCCAAAATCTCATCCCGAAGGGCTGCCATGTGGCTTGGTGAAAAGAACTTTGCAATAAATTTATCTGCGAGCTCGTCATAAGTGGATATAGAATGGTTTGGGACAATTCTAATGCCTTTACCCTAAGTGAGAATGGGAACAACCATAACCGTAATGCGTCCTCGGACACATTAGTTTGCTTACTCCCCCAACATGTATCAACAAAGCCTTTGAGATGCTTATAGGCATTCTGGTGGGCGGCTCCGGTGAAGTATCCTCTTTGCTCTAGGAGAGTGAAAATAACATTTGTGATTTGGAAGTTCCCCGCTCGAATCCTTGGCGGCACTATTGCACTAGCGTACCCCTCGTTTGCAAGGACCCGAGGAGCAGCTCTAGGAGCTGGAGGTGGGGGAGGGTCTGGGACATTATCCTGTATATTGGCCTGTCGGCCTCTTCTTTGTGGAGGAATTTGATTAATTTCATTTTCTTGATTGTCATAAACCTCCTCCCCCAGAATCACATTTCCTAGCGGATCGTCCATTGTACCTAAGTAAACAAAACAAGGAAGCAAAAAATAGCAGGAAAGAAAAACACACTACGATTCTAGTCACAAATATAGTCACACCGTTAAAGCTCCCCGGCAACGGCGCCAAAAAGTGACCACGCCTCACCCATACTACTATATAAGTATTAAGGCAAGGATCGTGTAGCTTTTACCCGAATCGTCGGGATCGAATCCATAGGGAGCCTATAAATGGGAGTGAGTGTATAAGTGATCTAGAAGAGTCGAGTGTTTCTAATTGCACTTCTAATCATTTGTTGGTGTTGAACTATACTAAGTGTATTCTATTGTTTGTAAGCTAATTAATGACTAACTTTGTTTTTGTTGTTATTTTATGATATTGATAAAGGCACTAGGGTCGTGACCATTTCCTAAGTGGATACGCAAATGGATTCAATTCTAAGGTCGGGGAATTGGCTAGGGATACAGCTATAACCAAAGCACAAAGGTGCTCACTGTATACCTCTCGGTAGTTTGAGTGATTTTACCCTAATTGCCCCTCTCAAGGACAATTGGGTGCCAATTAATTAATCAATATAGGATTAGGTAGGGTGTTACTCTCTCGAGGTTTAACCCGTTAACTATAGCTCAAGTAGGGTTTGACCATTTCTGGGTTTAACCCCATTGGTTGGGACTACCAATCTCTTGATAATGCCCTAATTTCCTATTAGGATAATTTCTAGACTCAAGCCTTCTTTCTCAAGAAAGACCCAAGTCATGAAAAGGTTAATTAGTGTTTGCAACCACCAATTATAGCAATAAAAATCTTGAAATAGCCTAAATAGCCAAATCCCATTACTTTCCCAACCTTAATTTCAAAACTCCATTACATACCCACACTAGGGTTGAGCCACAACCCTAGCTAACGGGTCTTAGCTACTCATAATCAAAGATAAAAACAATGATAGAGAAGACAAATAACCCATTTAATTGATTCCTAACAATGAATATAGAGTTTTCAATGTTAAAAATGCAAGAACAAAGCTAAAGAGATAAAAACCCTAAAATATTCACGAGCTCTCTACTTCAAAAATTACAAGATATGCAAAGAACTTACAAAATAGTCTATTAATAGTCTGCCAAATTTTCGGACAAAAATACCCCTGCGGGACCACCCCCGGACCGCGAAAACACAACCGCGGTTCGCGAAGACAATGATGCTGCTGAGCTGCTGATCTTCTGGTAAGGGTCGACCGCGGACCGCGAAAAGAGGACCGCGACCGCGGTGGATACTTGTATCATTTCTTGAGCTCACTGGAATTCCACCGCGGACCGCGAAATGAGGACCGTGGCCGCGGTGGGGACTTGTATTATTTCCAATCTCACTGGAATGCCACTGCGGACCGCAAAATGAGGACCGCAGCCGCGGTGGAGACTTGCCTTGTGCTCAACCTTACTGGAATGCCACCACGGTCCACGAAACGAGGACCGCGGCCGCGGTGGATGATTCCTTATTATCGACCTCACTGGAATGCCACCGCGGTCTATGAAACGACGACCGCGGCCGCGGTGGATACTTGACTTACTATCGACCTCGCTGGAATTCCATAGCGGACCGCGAAATGAGGAAGGCGGCCGCGGTGGCCTTTTTTGTCTTGATCATCTTTGTTGTGTTTGATCCTTGTGTCGGATTCACTCCTATTTTGAGCATATTTTATACTGAGTGCCTTCATTTTTGGCTCAATCCTACAACAAGCACAACGTATAAGCTTTCGGGGCTATTTTGTGTACCATTATATCCAAAATTCATGTATAAGGGAACGGAAAACGAGGCAAAAATCCAAGTTATCATTGGTCTTTTCCGCGTACACTTCCATCTGTATGGGAGCTTATATTGATATGCAGAGAGTTGTGTGAGCCTTCATCAACAGGGATTTGTACCGGTGCCCTTTCAAGGTTTTGCGGTGGTACACCGGTGCCTGAAGCAGCTGCACCGTTCTCTCCGTGATCCTCAAGACCGTTGTTTTCACGTGCATTCACTGAGTTACACATTTTCTGACCTGAAATTGAAGGTTCTTGGACAAGAAAAAGTGTAAAGAATAACTTGCATTTTTAGAAAACCAACACTAAAACAATCACTATTATTTTTAGCCCCACGGTGGGCGCCAAACTGCTTACCTTGAAATTGGTAATTACAATTATATTTGATTTTGTGGTTCTAAAAATATGTGATCTATTTTAATACCAGTTGTTTCGGCAGTAGATGCTAAGAAAGAGGTAATAAAATGAGATAAGAGTGAAGGATAATGAGATTGTGTAAACCGAGCAGTTGAAAGACGGGGTCTCGAGCTTGGTCAAAATAGGCCTCGAGGTCGAGCTCGAGAGCTTGACAGAGGGTGGTAGAAGAGGATACAACAGTATTAAAGGCCTCGAAGATGGCCTCTTTATGATCAATAACGAGTAATAAATGAAGAACAATTAATGAACACAATAAATGAAAGGCAATAAATTAATGAAACAATTGTAGAGAATGTTTGAGTTAGAGAGCAGAGGATGTTCTTGTTCTTGTATTGAATATCATCTCCTCCTCCTTTCAAAATGACAAGGGTCCCCTTTATATAGGAGGGGGAATCCCAACATAGTACATGTGTAATTATTACAAAGAAATGTAGCTGGTACAACTATTTAATGTCACGATACGGACTTGTACTATTCTTGCAGACTTGGTCAGCTTTAACCACGTGCCTTTTGGAACTTTTCACTTTTCCACAATGGTCTTCGATCTTTTACCCTGCCTCGAGGTATACCGATCCCTCGGGATACGTCCTCGATGAATGTACCTTGGGGTTGAACTTCGGATTCTGCTCCGATACAATTGAGGTCGAGGCTCGGAACATTGTAGAAGCCTTAAAATCGGCCTTCCCCGATTTTACCGTATACAGTATGTGAATACATATGGAGACACTTAAAGCATACACTTAAAACGTACTAGGAGAGATATGCATGATTGGGAATGAAATTATTCGGATAAGGTGGGAGTGGTCCCCGTAGTTGACAAGATGAGTAAAGCGAGACTAAGATGGTTCGGGCATATTAAAAGGAAATGCTCAAATGCTCCAAATGAGGATGTGTGAGAGGTTGGCGATTGTGGATCTAAGGAAAGATAGGGGAAGGCCAAAGAAGTACCGCGGAGAAGTAATTAGAGTACAGGACATGGATTATCTTAAGCTTACCAAGGACATAGACCTAGATAAAAGAATCTGGAGGTCGAGGAGTAGGGTAGAATTTTAGTAAGAGCCGAATTTGGGACACCGTATCTGCACTCCATTCTCGATTTATTTTATTCTTCGATATTTGTTATTCATTGTTGTTACCCTTGCTTCTGTTGTTTTATTTTTTGTTATTATGCCATTGTTATGGTTCCTGTTTTCAGTAGCCTTAACATTTCTTCTTCACTACCTTTTTTTTTTAAAATGTTGAAAAATGCTTTTCTTGAGCCAAAGTTCTTCCGGAAACAGCATGTCTACCTCCACAACGTAGTGGTAAAGTTTTATATACTATTCTCACCAGATCCCACACTGTGGGAATAAACTGTTATTAGTTGTTGTTGTTGTTGTTGTTGTTGTTGTTGTAAGAAAGCCTTATTCCGATTGAACACCTATAGTAGGTCCAAAGTGTATCAATCAGACACATATTGCTTACATGATTGATAGCATGAGTTGTACCATGTAGAATGCTCTTTGGCTTGATGTTTCTAGTTGTAGTTTGCCCAAAAAATAAACTACAACTAGTATATTTTCTAAGTGAAAACAGAGTAACTATGAGATAGAAGGGTGTATGAACATATAGCTATGCATCGAAAATACCCTTAGGATTAGAGGAGAAGCCATAATTTAAAACTTATGAGTTCAGTATTCTAATTCTTTTAAGTTACTGAATTTTATATTAATAATTTGTGCATAATTCAATAATTTTTTAAGACAAATACAGAGTTTTAATAAAGTTACTGGGTTCAGCCAACTCGTACGAAGGGCTAGCTCCGCCCCTACCTAGAACATCAATAGAGGACAATCATTCCATAGGTGCAACTCATGCTATTAACCATGCCGTTGTTTGATTGGCACACTTTGGACTTACTATAGATGTTCAATCGAAACGAGTTCAACTTGAAGTGTCTAAATAAAAAATCATGATAAGTTAGGTATCTCCATATATATATTCGGCCTAAAGAAGAAAATTACTTCATATTTTTTCTTCATTTTCAATGACTTATATATCCAAGATCTAGGGTAGAGAATTAGGGATCCAACATATACAATGGCAAAAGTGAGAATTTTCACTAAAAGATTTCGAAATACAAAGAACCACGCAAAGATCTTTTGGTTATGTCAAGATAATTCAATATATATGTCAAGTAAGTCAGACCTTGTATATTTAGTGTGATTTTCCAAGGAGGATTCAGGTTTGAATGAACCCGTTCCGCCCTTATACCATATTTCTTGGTGGTGTCAAACTTTGTTGTAACTGTTTTTAGATTGGAAATAGAAACAATACAAGCTATTCGATAATTTAAATCGAATATAAAGATTTGGTATAAATATCAGCTGCTTTACTACCCAAATTAAAACACAAAATGTGTTACTCATATCTAACTGCTCAAGATTTTTTTGATCTCTTCCTCGATATATTCCCCAAATCTTACACTGGCGACTTGTCTCAGTCTGCTAACTTGGTAGTTGGCTTGTTCATTAGAAAACAAAAATACCCTTTTAATCTAAAGCAAAATTTAATTAGTTCTTTTAATCTTGTGCCCTATTTTATTTCTTCTCATATGCAATTTTTTTATTTTTTTATTTTGTTCCTTGAAAGAAATACACACATTTATTGTAATTAGTTTTGCCTGCTAGGATTAAGGGTGGCAGGTGGGCCGGGCCCGACCCGGGACCGACCCGGGCTCGCGGGCTATATGGGCTAGCGGCTAAACGGGCCGGCCCGTGGGGGGTCCGGGCTTGGGGGGCTTTAGGCCCGTGGGGGTCCGGTTCTAATGTTTGGACCCGTGAGCCCGGGCCCGTTTAGCCCGGGCCAAGCGGGCCCAACGGTAAAAATTAAAAAAAAATTAAAAATTAAAAAAATGGCCAACGGCCAGATTTTTAAATTCTAGCCGTTGGAGCCTCAAAAGAGCCGTTTGACATGTTTAAAAATTAGTCATTTGGCCCCCAAACTTTGTTTTAACCCCAAACTTTTTATAATTATACTTTTTTCCTTTTCTCAACTATAAATACCCCTCATTCTTTCGTTTTTACTCACAAAAATATCAATCTCTCTCTAATTTTCTTCTACTATTGCTTACTTTATTATTGAAAATTGTGAAAAATTGTGTGAAGTTGGTGAATTGAAGTATTCAAGTCTTCAACATTATACAATTTTCAAGAAGTTGTTCCTCAATTCGGTAAACTCGTTCCAACTCATAAATTTTAATATTATAGTTTTGTTTGTTTTAGTTTGTATAATTATAATTAATATGGCATTTTCTTTGAAAAAATGTTTATTGGTAAGGGAAAATCTAAAGTCGGTGAATCTAGTGGCCAAGATACTACTCCTCCCCCGGCTCACCGACGTAGATCAGTTACCCGTCCTCCCCCACCTATTATTCTTGATAGTGATAACTCTTGTTTTCAATTTACTGAT
>ML407563.1:107287-118765 GCA_005239525.1 Nicotiana knightiana | reverse complement strand
TAACTCGATCGAATACAGTATCGAGTGCCAGTCGTGCCTCCCCTAGTTTGGGGCGTGACATGTTGCCTTTAGTCCAGCGGAGATTCTGAGGTAGTTCTGCAGACGTCCGCAGGCCTTGGTGTCCCTTCCTATTTTATTTCTATTCTGTTCTTATTTACTTCTAAGACAGATGTATAATATTTTGTTCAGACTCCTATTTGTAGTATTCATAGACAGTCCGTGAGATTGTGACACTTGTTCTGGGAGTACTTTGATTTTGGATTTCGTATTAGTATTATATCAAACTGTTGAATCATGTTATCTCGTATTTTAAATTCTGTGATTTTATTATAAAGTCTGCTAAACTGTTAAAGATAAAGGAATAAGGTATTAATCAGTAACGTTGGCTTGCCTAGCGGGTTCAATGTTAGGCGCCATCACGGTCCCGACGGTGGGAAATTCGGGTCGTGACAAGTTGGTATCAGAGCACTAGGTTTCTTAGGTCTCACAATTCACGGACAAGCTCAGTACAGTCTGAGGTATCGGTACAGAGACGTATGTGCTTATCCCCCAGAGGCTACAGAGTTTGGAATGACTTCACATCTATTCTTCTCTTTCGTACGATTTGAATTCTCAATGATAACTGAATTTCTACTATATTCTCTCGCAGATGCCGAGAACACGTGCTTCTTCATCCACTGATCACCAGCCTGAGCCCCCAGTGGCAACCCCCACAAGAGGCAGAGGTCGAGGTCGTGCTAGAGACCGTGGCAGAGGCAGAGCTCAGCCCAGAGCAGCAGCCCCGGTGGCGGAGCCTCAGGTAGAGTTTGCTGATGAGGTTCCTGCCTAGACAGTCCCGGTTGAACCAACTCAGGTTCCCGAGGGGTTCATTGTCACCCCGGTACTTCAGGATGCTCTGGTCCGTCTAGAGGGCCTCATGGAGAGTGTCCCTCAGGCGGGTTTTACTTCCTGCAGCACCAGTTGTCTCTCAGGCTTGGGAGGAGCCCAGACTCCCGCTACTCGCACTCCAGAGCAGATGGCTTCTCAGTTTCTGACCCCAGCAGATCAGACAGTTGAGGGAGTTCAGCCGGGTGTTTTGGCTCAGACCAGTGATGGAGCAGTTATGTTTGTTGATGCTTTGTAGAGGTTGGACAGGTCCACCAAGCTTTTTAGATACTTATAGTGGTGCATCTTCAGAGGATCCCCAGGACTATTTGGATAGCTTCCACGAGGTTCTATGGAACATGGGGATAGTCGAGACCAATGGGGCCGACTTTGCTACTTTTCATCTGTCAGGTCCTGCCAAGACCTGGTAGAGAGATTATTGTTTGGCTAGACCAGTTAGATCACCGCCTTTGTCTTGGGCCCAGTTCTCCAATTTGTTTTTGGAAAAGTTTCTCCCTATCACTCAGAGAGAGGATTATAGGAGGTCGTTTGAGCGTCTCCAGTAGGGTTCTATGACTGTCACTCAGTATGAGACCAGATTCATTACCTTGGCCCGTCATGCTATTATGATACTTCCCACCGATCGAGAGAGGGTGAGATGGTTCATTGAGGGACTAGCTCAGCCGATCTGATTGCAGATGGCTAGAGAGGCAGGGAGTGATATTTCCTTTCAGGATGCAGCCAATGGGGCCAGACAAGCCGAGATGGTTCTATCACAGGGGAGTGGTCAGGGGTCTGACAAGAGGCCTCATCATTTTGGCCGGTTCAGTGGTGTCTCATCTGGAGGTAGTGATTCTTTTGGTAGGGGCCATCCTCCTAAGCCGTTTCAGTCAGCACTTCAGGTTTCTCGCAGTGCTCCAGGTGGCCATGGTTCCCACATGCAATATTCTGATCAGTTTCCCTACAGTGCACCACCAGCTTCTATCAGCGCACCGCCGCTCCAGAGTTTTTAGAGTGGTTACTCAGGTCGTTAGGGTCAGTTTCAGGGTCGGCAGTCTCAGCAGCCGAGATCTTGTTATACTTGTGGTGGTCCAGGGCACATTGCTAGATTTTTCCCTCGAGCAGTTCTCAGCACCAGGGTTCTCGTGCCATGGTTCCTGCACCAGGTGTTCCACCACCCGATCAGCCAGTTAGAGGTGGGGATCGAGGTGTTAGAGGTGGAGGTCAGGCAGTTAGAGGTGGAGGCTAGGCTACTAGAGGTAGAGGTCAGCCAGCAGGAGGCCGTCCTAGGGATGTAGTTCAGATTGGTGGGTCCCATCCCGGATGTTATGTTATTCCAGCCAGACCTAAGGCTGAGGCCTCTGATGCGGTTATCACAGGTATGGTTTCAGTTTGCAGTAGGTATGCTTCAGTTTAATTTGATCCAGGGTCCACATATTCCTATATGTCATCTTATTTTGCTCCTTATTTGGTTATACCTCGTGATTCTCTGAGTACTCCTGTATATGTGTCTACACCGGTGGGTGATTCCATTGTGGTAGACCGTGTCTACCATTCGTGTGTAGTGGTTATTAGTGGTCTTGAGACTAGTGTGGATCTTCTACTCCTTGATATGGTAGATTTTGATGTTATTTTGGGGATATATTGGTTGACGCCTTATCATGCCATACTGGACTGTCATGCCAAGACCGTGACCTTAGCATTGCTGGGGTTGCCTCGACTGCAGTGGAGAGGGACTCCTAGTCATTCTTCCAGCAAGGTTATCTCATATATGAAGGCTCGACGTATGGTCGAGAAGGGGTGTTTGGCCTATTTTGTGATTCTAGTGCCGAGGTTCCTTCTATGGAGTCTTTGCCCATTGTCCGTGAGTTTCCAGAGGTGTTTCCTGCAGACCTGTCGGGTATGCCACCCGACAGGGATATTGAATTTTGCATTGATTTGGCTCTGGGCACTCAGCCCATTTCTATCCCGCCATATCGTATGGCCCCACTAGAGTTGAATGAGTTGAAAGAACAGTTGCAGGACTTGTTTGATAAAGGCTTTATTAGGCCTAATGTCTCGCCTTGGGGTGCGCTGATGTTGTTTGTTAAGAAGAAGGATGGGTCGATGAGGATGTGCATAGATTATCGGCAGTTGAACAAGGTTACCATCAAGAATAAGTATCTGTTACCGAGGATTGATGATTTATTCGATCAGCTTCAGGGTGCCAAGGTATTTTCGAAGATTGATTTGAGATTTGGCTACCATCAATTGAGGATTAGGGCATTTGATGTCTCTAAGATAGCTTTCCGCACTCGGTACGGGCATTATGAGTTCTTAGTGATGTCATTCAGGTTGACAAATGCCCCAGCAACTTTCATGGACTTGATGAACTGAGTGTCCATGCCTTATTTGGATTCCTTCATGATTTTCTTCATTGATGATATTCTGATTTATTTCCATAGCCGGGAGGATCATGAGCAGCACCTTCGAGTCATTCTCCAGACTTTGAAGGACAGTCAGTTATATGCTATGTTCTCAAAATATGAGTTTTGGTTGAGTTCAGTTGCATTCCTGGTGTCATGTTGTATCAGCGGAGGTTATTCAGGTGGATCCTAAGAAGATTTCAGCGGTTAAGGATTGGCCTAGACCTACATCAGCTACAAAGATCCGGAGTTTCTTGGGTTTGGCGGGCTATTACCGTCAGTTTGTGGAGGGGTTTTCGTCTATTATAGCCCCGATGACCAGCTTGACTCAGAAGGGTGCCCAGTTCAAGTGGTTAGAGGAGTGTGAGGCGAGCTTCCAGAAGCTCAAGACAGCCTTGACTACGGCGCCGGTGTTGGTTTTGCCCACAGGATTAGGGCCATATACTGTGTATTGTGATGCATCTCGGGTTGGACTTGGTGCAGTGTTGATGCAGGATGGCAAGGTTATTGCTTATGCTTCGTGTCAGTTAAAGATCCACGAGAAGAATTATCCAGTTCATGATTAGGAGTTAGCAGCCGTTGTCCACGCACTGAAGATTTGGAGGCATTATCTGTATGGCGTGTCATGTGAGGTGTTCACGGATCATAAGAGTTTGCAATATTTGTTCAAGCAGAAGGAGTTGAATTTGAGGCAAAAGAGATGGTTGAAGCTGTTGAAAGACTATGACATCACCATCTTAAATCATCCGGGGAAGGACAACGTGGTGGCCGATTCTTTGAGTAGGAAGTCAGCCAGTATGGGTAGTCTTGCATATATTCCGGTCGGGGAGAAACCGCTTGCTTTGGATGTTCAGGCTTTAGCCAATCAGTTCATGAGATTGGATGTTTCTGAGCCCGGTCGTATTTTAGCTTATACAGTTGCTCGTTCTTCATTATTGGATCGTATTCGAGATCGGCAGCATGATGATCCTCATTTATGTGTCCTTAGGGACACGGTGGTGCCAAGCAGGTTACAGTTGGTGATGATGGGGTTTTACGGATGCAGGGACGTATTTGTGTGCCCAATGTGGATAGAATTCGTGAGTTGATATTAGAGGAGGCCCATAGTTCCCGGTACTCCATTCATTCGGGCGCTGCAAAGATGTATTAGGATTTGCGGCAGCATTATTGGTGGAGGAGGATGAAGAAGGATATTGTGGCATATGTAGCTCGGTGCTTGAATTGTCAGCAGGTAAAGTACGAGCATCAGAGGCCTGGTGGATTGCTTCAGCAGATTGAGATTACTGAGTGGAAGTGGGAGCGTATCACCATGGATTTCGTTGTTGGGCTCCCACTTCCACTCAGTAATCTCAATCTGCTGGGCTCCCACTTCCACAGACTCAGAGGAAGTTCGATGCGGTATGGGTTATTGTGGATAGGCTAACCAAGTCAGCGCATTTCATTCCTGTGGCAGTTTCATATTCTTCGGAGAGATTGCAGAGATCGACATTAGGGAGATTATTCGTCTTCATGGTGTGCCCGTGTCTATTATTCTTGACTGAGGTACGCAGTTTACCTAGCATTTCTTGGGGGCAATTCAGCGTAAGTTGGGCACGAGGGTTGAGTTGAGCACAATATTTCATCCTCAGACGGACGGGCAGTCCGAGCATACTATTCAGATTTTGGAGGATATGATACGAGCCTGTGTCATTGACTTCAGAGGTTCTTGGGATCAGTCGAGCATTTAGATGGCTCCCTAGTAGGCATTATATGATAGGCGGTGTCAGTCGCCGGTTGGGTGGTTTGAGCCGGGAGAGGCTCGGTTGTTAGGTACAGACTTAGTGCAGGATGTCTTGGATAAGGTTAAGATCATACAGGATAGAATTCGTACAGCTCAGTCCAGGTAGAAGAGTTATGCCGACCGTCGAGTTCGTGATGTGGCATTCATGGTCGGAGAGCGGGTGTTGCTTCGGGTGTCACCCATGAAGGGCGTGATGAGATTTGGGAAGAAGGGCAAGCTAAGCCCTAGGTACACCGGTCCTTTTGAGATCCTTGATAGAGTGGGAGAGGTGGCTTACAGACTTGCGTTGCCACCGAATTTATCAGTTGTGCATCTAGTGTTCCATGTATCTATACTTTGGAGGTATCACGACGATCTGGCCAATGTGTTAGACTTCAGCAGTGTCCAGTTAGACAAGGATTTGACCTATGAGGAGGAGCCGGTAGCCATATTAGACCGGCAGGTTTCTCAGTTGAGATCGAAGAGTTATCCTTCGGTTCGTGTTCAGTGGAGAGGTCAACCTACCGAGGCAGCTACCAGGGAGTCCGAGTCCGATATGTGGAGCCGATATCCCCATCTTTTCCCCGATTCAGGTATTTTTCTATGTCCATTTGAGGACGAATGTTTGTTTTAGAGGTGGAGAATGCGATGACCCAAAAGGTCATCTCCTGTCTTAGAAGTCAAAACCGTGTTTCGAGGCCTTATAAACCTCCTTTTATCTAACCTCATTTTGCATGCACAATTCGGGCGTATATCCGGAAAGCTTGTATATGAAAACTGAGAAAAATGCTAATTTTGCCTTAAAAATTGAATATAAGTTGACTTTGGTCAACATTTTGGGTAAACGGACCCGGACCCGTGATTTGACGGTCCCGGAGGGTCCGTAGAAAAATATGGAACTTGGGTGTATACCTGTAAATGAATTCTGAGGTCCCAAGCCCGAGAAATGAATTTTTGAAAAAAATATTTTACTGAAATTATAAGAGTTTTTGGAAATTTGATTATATTTGAAATTGATGGTATCGGGCCCATATATTGGTTCCGGAGTCCGGTACAGGTTTAATTTGATTTTTGAGTTGTGCATGTAAAATCTGGTAAGAAACGGAGGTCATTTGACGTGATTAAGACCCTTAGTTGTGAAATTTGAAACTTTGAAAGTTCTTGAGATTTTCCTTTGATTTTTATGCTAAATTCTTGTTTAAGATGTTATTTTGGCGATTTGATCGCACGAGTAAGTCCGTAGGATGTGTTTAAGGTTGTGTACATGTTTAGTTTGGAGCCCCGAGGGCTCGGGTGAGTTTCGGATAGACGTCGAAGAGTTTTTGGACTTAGAAAATCTGTTGTAGTTTGATGTATCTGGTGTTTGGGATTTTACTCTATGCGAACGCGTGGTAACCAATACGAACGCGATGAACAAACGAGGAAGGGGGTAGGATTTACACTATGCGAACCCAGCCATTGGCACGCGAACGCATAGAGTAGGGGGTGGTGGTGGTCAGGGATTGGGTAGGCTATGCGAACACATAGGCTTAGGTGTAGGTTAGTCAGGGGATTTGGGTCAATATCCTATGCAAACGCGGCCATGGGCACGCGAATGCGATGGCCAATGGGGACCAGTGCCATGCTAACGCAGCAGACCCCTCGCGATCGCGTAGAGGGTCTGCCTAGGGATCTTAAAACAGTAGCAAAACGAGAATAGATCCCATTTACTTATTTTCTTCCATAGAATCTGACTTTTGGAGATTTTTGAAGAGGGATTTCATCACCAAATGATAGATTCGTGTTTCTAATCTCAATTTCTTCATTTTCCATTAACACCCATTAGATTTCTAGGCCTAAATCTTGTTCTTTATGGGTATAAATTAGGGATTTTAGGAGAATTAGGGATTTTACAAATTTGGGAATTTAGACCTCGATTTGGGTTCGGATTCCGAAATTAATTACATATTCGGGCTCGTGGGTGAATGGGTGATCGGTTTTTGGTCCGAACCTCGTGTTTTGACCAACCGGGCCCATGGTCGATTTTTGACTTTTTAGGAAGAATGATAGAAAACTCATAATTAAGCATTGGGGTTGAATTATTTAGCATTTATTGATATTATTAAGCTAATTATGTCTAGATACAACTGAATTGGAGGCGAATTCTAAAGGGAAAGCGGTAATTGAGGCTTGAGTTAGTTGTGGAATTCGAGGTAAGTGTTTGGCTTAACCTTATCTTGAGGTAATAGGTATGGTGTATTATTTGGTACGTGTTAGTGTAATGTGCAACGTATAGGTGTGGTGACGAGTATCTATACTTTGGAGTCAAGCATGCCCACAAGTCGAATATTGTGATTTATATGATTTTTCATCGAACATTACTTGAGTTTAAATTGATAATTTTCCATGTTTGTGGTATTTCTTTTGTATTGATCATTGTTGAGTATTGTTTCAAGTTAAGAATTATTACGTGAAGTTAAGTAACTAAGTGAGATTGGTTATAGCTGTTTCCCTTGCCGGGATGATATTGATTCTACTGTTGGCTCCTTTGCTGGGACGTTATGGCTTTTATTATTATTGTACTTTTTGTTTCCCTTGACGGGTTGTTGTTATTGATTTATTTGGGTGAGGAAGAGTGTTAAAGCACGAAGGGTGATGTCGTGCCATTTTATTTGATTTATGGTGAGGATGAGTGTTAAAGCACGAAGGGTGATGCCGTGTATGATATTGTGAAGATGAGCGTAAAAGTACGAATGATGATGTCGTGCCATATTATGAACTTAAAAGCATGAAGGGTGACGCCGTGAAATTTCTATTGAATTATGGTGAGGATGAGACGCATTCTGTATTGTTTGGTGATGACGAGAGTAAAAGCACGAAGGGTGATGTCGTGCACTTGTTTTCTTTGTGTTACTATTTCTGTAGTATAAGTTGATATTTGGTTTGTTTATCTACCCCGTTATTCCCATTAATTGATACTCTCTCCCCTCATCATGTTTTCCCCCTTCTTTATTTGGTATCTAGTTGTTTATTTTTTGTCATTATTATTGTTATGTTTCGTACATGATTAAACTACACATGTTTATTTGGTTGTTGTGTCCTAGCCTCGTCACTACTTCGCCGAGGTTAGGCTCGACACTTACTCAGTACATGGGGTCGGTTGTACTGATACTACACTCTGCACTTTCGTGCAGATCCCGGTACAGAACTCTTCGGACCTTAGATCAGGGTTGCTGCCTTCAGTCCAGCGGAGATTCCGAGGCAGTTCTGCAGACGTCCGCATGCCTTGGCATCCCCTTCTATTTCATTTCTATTCTTTTATTATTTACTTCTAAGACATATGTATACTTATATTTTGTTCAGGCTCCTATTTGTAGTATTCTAGACAGTCTGTGAGATTGTGACACTTGTTCAGGGAGTACTTTGGTTCTAGATTTCGTATTGGTATTATATCAAACTGTTGAATCATGTTATCTCTTATTTTAAATTCTGTGATTTTATTATAAAGTCTGGTAAACTGTTAAAGATAAAGGAATAAGGTGTAACGTTGGCTAGCCTAGTGGGTTCAATGTTAGGCGCCATCACGGTCCCGACGGTGGGAAATTCGGGTCGTGACAGATCTCCTCCTCTCCTCTCAGCAACTTTATCAAAAAACCAAAAACTTGTCCAGATTCATCTTGAGAATCACACTTGCAAGAAGTTGTTTCATATTGAAGCTACAACTTCATGCTAATATAACATGAAGTTATTTTACATTGAAGCTAAAACTTCATGCTAATGCATGCTGAAGTTATTTATCCTGCGGTCTATAGTTTTGTCATGACATTATCCAAAACTTTAGTCTAAATATGCAGAAGTCATTTAGTTGATTTTCTAAAACTTCAGTTTAAACATGCTGAAGTTATTTAGTTCATTTGTGAAAACTTCAGAGTAAACATACTTAAGTTTTTGTCTTGCAGTATGTAATTTTCTAATGAGTTTTTGCTAATGCATGCTGAAGTTATTTATCCTGCGGTCTATAGTTTTGTCATGACATTATCCAAACCTTTAGTCTAAATATGCAGAAGTCATTTAGTTGATTTTCTAAAACTTCAGTTTAAACATGCTGCAGTTATTTAGTTCATTTGTGAAAACTTCAGAGTAAACATACTTAAGTTTTTGTCTTGCAGTATGTAATTTTCTAATGAGTTTTTGCTAATGCATGCTGAAGTTATTTAGTTCATTTGCTAAAACTTCATATTAAACATGCTTAATTTATGTTCATTTGTTAAAATATCAAACTTAAGCTTAAGTTATTTTGTTCATCTGCTAAAACTTCAAACTAGACATGCTTAAGTTATTTAGTTCATTTGATAAAACTTCAAACTAAACATGCTTAAGTTATTTTGTTCATTTGCTAAAACTTCAGAGTGAATATGCTTAAGTTAATTAGTTCATTTGCTAAAACTTCATGCCAAAACATGTTGAAGTTTCATCTTGAAATCTACAGTTTTGTCAATAGTCCTGAAGGGCAAAATCTTCTTTTTAAAACACTTTTAACAAAAAGTTGGGTACGGATGCAAACAAAAAAATAAAACGGATATAAGTTGAGCGACCAAATAAGGCGCCCCATGTGATTTTTACGTACTTCTCTTACCCGTTTTTCCAGCCCACCAATGTGACAAAAGAAAACAAGAGGGATGCATCTAATTGAAGAATATACTGGCATCTTGAGAAGATTTGTGTTTATTATATATAGTTCACACATTTAATTTGGACACCTGAAAAGGTATGTAATCTGAAATTGACAACAATTCTAATACATAAGACATTAGGCAATAATGAAAACAGAAATGAAATCCAATTCTAGTCAATTTTGACAAGTGCAGTTAACATGTGTTGATTTTATTAAAGTTCCATCGTTACCAGATTGTGTTGTTGATTAGTAGCCTTTGCACATAACATATCAATATAGCACATAACGTATGACTTAGTTTCTTTTCGTCAACATATGACTCGAAAAAAAAAGATTTATGAAACTAGGGGTAAAAATGTAACTTCACTTAGTCCAGACGAAATACTCAACCACAAGAAAACCCGGTTAGTGAACCGCCAACCCATAGCTGAATTAGAATTAAATCGGTTTTTCTATTCCCCGGCAAGTACACATGCGTCCATACCCTTATCAATGTAATCATTGCTCAAGCACTCTCGCATTTTAGTTCTTTTCTTCTCCGTGGAAAAGTTGAATGAATGTCGTTTTAGCTTCAATCTTATCTGTTGAGGAAACACAACCATAGCAAAAAGATTTAAAATTTAGGAGTTTTCTATGCATTCCAGTTATAGAATTATTCTAGTTGTTCGAAAAGAAGTTATCTTTTATTGAATTGATTACTTGGGAATCCACAAACAACCCTCCATACTTTGATTCATCAATGTGTTTTTCCTCTTCTTCTTCTTCCACAAAGTTGAATGTGTCACGACTCGAAATCCCACATTCAGGTCGTGATGGCGCCTGACGTTGCACCTGCTAGGCAAGCCAACGTGTTAACTGAATTGATTTATTAAAGAGTGAGAATAACAAATACTGACTAGATGATTGAGATAAAGTGCAGAAGCATTAACAAAATATAAATAACCATAGCTAATAACGAAGAAATCCCTTTAAGTACAAAACCCAGAAATGGAGTCACAACCTCACTAACCACTCTAAGATTTAGCTAAAAACAATAGTTTGAAATAAAATGATATATGTGTCTGGAAACACATAGATGACAGAATGGAAGATAGACAGTGACGCCGAGATCCACGAATGCCTGCGGAACTACCTCGGTATCATCTGGAATGGACTGAAGGACACTCCCCCTAACGATGTCCACTGGGTCCGGCTGCGTAATCTGCACGACATAAAGAAGTGCAGGTGTAGCATCAGTACAACCGACCCCATGTACTGAGTAAGTGCCGAGCCTAACCTTGGCGAAGTAGTGATGAGGCTAGGACACGACAACAAATTGTACCTGTGCAATTCAATAGTATAGCAGAAAATAAACGAGAATACAATTATGGGGAAGAACATGTTGGGGATAAGAGGGGCAACACTTGCTAAAACCGTAGAATCAAGTACTGACGGAAATGTAGAAGTAAACAGGAAATAACAACCCGAATCAAGTAATATAGACATGAGAAGGCACGGCTGGACGCCTCGTGCATAGCCTCAAAATCACACGGTACGGAATGCCCCCTCGTGCATAAATAATAATGACTCGGCACGAAATGTCCCCTCGTGCAAAAATAATAATCAATCGGCACAGAATGTCCCCTCGTGCATAAATAATAATCATCGGCACGGAATGTTCCCTCGTGCATAAATAATAATCATCGGCACGGAATGTTCCCTCGTGCATAAATAATAATCATCGGCACAGAATGTTCCCTCGTGCATAAATAATAATCATCGGCACAGAATGTTCCCTCGTGCATAAATAATAATCA